>BQNB010024818.1:0-7500 GCA_026074375.1 Tanacetum coccineum
AACAGAAGCTGAATATGTGGCTGCTTCAAGTTGTTGTAGACAAGTGCTTTGGATTCAGAATCAACTACTTGATTATGGGTACAATTTCTTGCGTACTAAAATCTTTATTGATAATACTATTACTATTTGCATAATTAAAAATCCTGTTTTTCATTCAAAAACAAATCATATAGAGATCATACATCATTTTATTAGAAATTGCAATGAAAAGAAATTGATTCAAATGGTCAAAATCCATACTGACAAAAATGTTGCAGATTTTCTTACAAAAGCTTTTGATGTAAGTAGATTTTAATATTTAATTGCTAGTATTGGAATGTTAAATCTCTAAAATCTTTTATCTCTTTATCTTTTTGTAGAGTTTTGTATGAATTGGTACTGTTATTCATGTCATTAAAAGTTTTATGCTGTTAAGTATAATTAGTGCTGCTAGTTATACTTAATACTGCTAAGTTAATGCTTTTAGTTATACTTAATACTGCTGGTATAATTAACATTGTGATTTGGTGAGAAAAAGAATTGAGAGAGTTGGTGAGAATAAAAACAGAAAGAAAGATGTGAAAAAACAAACAGAGTGATTTGGTGAGAAAAAGAATTAAGAGAGTTGCTGAGAATAAAAATAGAAAGAGAGATGTGTGGAATAAAAATAGACAGAGAGTTTTGGTGAGTAAAAGAATTGAGAGAAGTGGTGAGTTGAAAAACAGAAAGAGAGTTGAATATATTAAAAAACAGACAGAGTGTTTGGAATTGAAGTTAATGGTGGTGACTCAAAGTTAATGTTGCTAGGCATAACTTAATGCTACTAGGCATAAGTTAATACTGCTGGCATAACTTAATGTTGTTAGGCATAAGTTAATGCTGCTAGGCATAACTTACTACTGTTGTTGAACGTTAATGATGTTGAGGGTATTTTCATAAATACTTCGATTAAGGGTTTTAATCACTCATTTAATCGATTTCATTCAATCATATACTCTCTAATCACAAACCTTAACTCAATTTCATCATTCATCATCAAAACCCAACACAATGACGACTTTACAGTTTGCTGATACTCATAATTTGGTCGTGTTTTTGTCTAAACCCGCTGAAAGTGAAGGGTTTGAGCAGATAGTGGGTTTTCTGAATGCAAATCTTATAAGATATGCACTAACGATCAATCCTACAATCTATACTTCATGTATTGAATAGTTCTAGGCTACTGTCAAGGCAAAAACTATTAATGAGGAAGTACAGTTACAAGCCCTAGTGGATGGGAAGAAAGTGATCATAACCGAATCCACGTAAGAAGAGATCTTCACCTGGAAGATGCTGAAGGTATTGATTGTCTACCCAATGCTACTATTTTTGAACAGCTCGCATTCATGGGGTATGAGATGTTTTACAAAAACTTACTTTCTATAAGGCATTCTTTTCCCGATAGCATTTAATGGCTTTTACTGGAAGTGCGGCGCATTTACAAATAAGTGCGGCGGTTTTGAGGAGTTAAATTGCAATAGCATTTAATGGACAGTAATTCTTCAATCTTTATGGAAAATGAGCGGCGCAACATTATCTGTAAGTGCTGGCGGTGTTTGGAACTTTAGAGGAAAGTGCGGCGTACTATGTAATAAGTGCGGCAGACTTCTTGAGCTTTTGGCTAGAAATCTCTCTTTTCTTGTATTTGCCTCCTAAAGTGTATAGATTCTTGAGCTTGGGTCTTTAGAGGTCTTCAAGTGAACCTATAAGCAATTCAAGCTAATTAAGTACCAAAAGTTCACGAGAAATGATCAAATATACATAAATAACGCCATAGAAATATGTATAATTTGGGCGTTATCAAATCCCTCCACACTTAGCTTATTGCTTGCCCTCAAGCAATGGAAGTGAAAAAAATAAAATCATTTGTCGTGACGTAGAGAAAATTTGCATTTTTATAAGAGTTTGCATTTTGGATACTTTTCAGGCATAGACATATAACATAGCACCTCACACAGGGATAGAGAGGATCTAATCTTCATGCGCCGAACATAAGCCTTTATTTCTTTGAACTACTATAACACACATATATAACTTTTTTTACCAAATGGTAACTAAGGCTTGGCATAGAGCTTCTTCATTCAACCTTCAGATATTTCAGTAATATAGCATTAAAAGGAGTGCTTGCGAGAACAAGGACCTGCGGGATACATTTCATGTGATAGGCTTCGGTCTAGTAAATGATGATTAAGCACAAGTTCTAGAGCTTCTAAATTACCGGCTCTCTCAAACATAATTATCAACCAATACCAATGTTCCAGAAAAGGCGACAAAGACCATACGTACACATCCGTACCGACGGAATAGACACATATGACTGCATTCAAACCTTAACTCGAACAAGCTAAAGGCATCAATTATCTTGGGTACCAAAGGTGGATACCCGTATATATAAGGCTTAAAATTCTCACAATTTAGTGGACTGGGGTGTGCTAGCTATAATGTCAATCCGGTTGGATTTGCCTTACTAAGAGCATTTTTTACTTTGATTTGAAAATATATAATTAGAATTTTTCATGAAATATCAGTTGAAAGGTTTTTTAACAAGGCAAACAAAGAGGGATATGATGAATATTTCCTATTTGGCTCCCCTCCACACTTAAGTTGAACATTGCCCTCAATGTGATAACTGATAATAGAGATAAGATAGGGAAAATTAAAGGAAAACGATACTTTTTGGGGCATAGAGAAATGCATAGCTGTAAGCTAATCTTGAGAATACGTCATAATTTTCTACATCTTTTAAGCTAGAGTACTTGCTTAAAAGTAAACAAAAGCATACAAAGAGAAAACATTTTTGTTGATTTTTTTAGATAAAAGATATTAGTAGAGGAATGGAGGAGGAACTCCTCCACACTTAAGTGAAAGTACGGGTTGCCTCCCGAGAAGTGCCTAATTTTTAAGAGAGTTGTTAGCTAGACTCGTATTTCGGGGGTCATTTGTTTAGGAAAAAGAGAGTGACTGTTTCCCTTGGGTCATTATCTTCTTTGTGATAATGTTTAAGTCGGTGACCATTGACTATGAACGTCTTTCTATCTTTTCCATAAAGTTCAACATATCCGAATGGATATTGATGTTTCACTACATAAGGTCCCAACCATCAAGATCTAAGTTTCGGTTGTTTAAACTTGTACTTTAAGTGAAAAAGTAGGACTTTATTTCCTTGCTTGAATTCCTTTCTCATTTGTAATTTTCTATCATGCCAGACTTTGGTTCTTTCCTTGTATAGACGAGAGTTTTCATATTTTTGGTATCTAAGTTCGTCTAACTCGTACAATTGGAACATTCTTTTCTCACCAGCAGCGAATAAATCTGGGTTGCAATTCTTTAGTGCCCAGTATGCACGGTGTTCAATTTCAAATGGTAAATGATAGTTCTTTCCATATATTAGTTTGTATGGTGTGGTACCGGTAGGTGTTTTGTAGGCAGTGCGAAAAGCCCATAGAGCATCATCAAGTTTTCTTGACCAAATAGTAGGATTATCTTTAACAGTTTTTTCAAGAATTCTTTTAAGAGCCCTGTTCGTGTTTTCAACTTGTCCACTAGTTTGAGGGTGATAAGATGTAGAGAAATGGTGGTTAACTCCATATCTTTTCATGGTTTTTTCCATTATTTTGTTACAGAAATGAGTACCTCAATCGCTGATTAGAGCTTTGGGCATTCCAAAACGGCAGAATAGTCTCTTCAGAAAGGTTATTACTACTCGGGTGTCATTGGTTGGTAAAGCCTGAGCTTCAACCCATTTAGATAGTAATTATGAGGAACTAAATGTATTCAAACTTATATGATTTCGGGAACAGTCCCATAAAGTGGATACCCCATATGTCAAAATTTCACATACTTGAATGTTGTTCAAGGGCATCTCATTACATTTTGATGTATTTCCTATCTTTTGGCATGCTTCACATAAGCGGACTAGAGTATGAGCTTCTTTGATGATTGTTGGCCAGTAAAATCCTGAATCAAGGACTTTTTTAGCAGTTATGTGGATCTATAATGTCCACCTGTTGGTCCGTGGTGACATTTATCTAAAATGGTTAGTGTTTCTGGTCTAGATATACAACGTCTGATCATACCATCAGAACATACTTTGAAAAGGTAAGGTTCCTCCCAAAAGTAGTGTTTGAGGTCAGAGAAAAATTTATTCTTTTGTTGATATGTCATCCCTTTTGGTATAATATTGCCGACTAGGTAGTTTGCAAAGTCTGCGAACCACGGTTCATCTTTAATGTTGATTTCCATAAGAGCTTCTCTGAGAAAGTTATCATCGACTTCACTATCATTGCTTGTCTCATTGTTTTCAAGTCAAGATAAATGATCGGCTACAACATTTTCAGTACCTTTTCTATCTTTGATTTCTATATTGAATTCTTGTAGAAGTAATATCCATCGAATAAGGCGTGGTTTAGCATCTTGCTTTTTAAATAATTGCCTTAGAGCTGAATGATCGGTATGAACAATAGTTTTTGAAAGAATAAGATAGGATCTGAATTTGTCAAATGCAAAAACTACAGCCATAAGTTCTTTTTCAGTTACGATGTATTTTTGTTGAGCGGAATTAAGGGTTTTGCTTGCGAAGTAGATCGGGTGAAAGTTTTTACCATCTTTTTGACCTAAGATGGCTCCTACAGCAAAATCACTTGCATCACACATAAGTTTAAATAGAAGATTCCAGTTCAGGCTTACGATCACAGGAGCACATGTGAGTTTCTCTTTCAATGATTCAAAAGATTTTTGACATTCATCATCGAATTCAAATGGAGTATCTTTTTTGAGCAGTTTAGTTATAGGTCGAGCAATTTTTGAGAAGTCTTTAATGAAACGTCGATAAAAACCGGCATGTTTGAGAAAGCTTCTAACACCTTTGATATTAGTATGAGGTGGAAGTTTTGAGATCACATCGATTTGTGCTTTGTCGACTTCAAGTCCTGCACTGGACACCTTGTGTCCGAGCACAATTCCTTCTTTGACCATGAAATGACATTTTTCCTAGTTTAGGACGAGATGAGCGTCTTTACAACATTGGAGCATTTTATCAAGGTTGTTTAGGCATGTATAAAAAGAGTTTCCAAAGACGGAGAAATCATCCATGAATACTTTGACTGATTCTTCGATCATATCATGAAAGATTGCCAACATGCACCTTTGAAATGTGGCAGGAGCATTACATAGCCCGAAAGGTATTCGCCTATAAGTGTATGTGCCGAAAGGACACGTGAATGTTGTTTTTTCTTGATCATTAGGATCGATAGGAATTTGAAAATACCTAGAAAAACCATCGAGGAAACAGAAATATTTATTTCTTACGAGTCTTTCTAGCATTTGATCCATAAATGGTAAAGGAAAATGATCTTTTGCGGTTGCTTCATTGAGTTTACGATAATAGATGCATACTCGCCAACCCGTAATGGTTCTGGTTGGAACAAGTTCATCATTTTCGTTGGTGACAACTGTAATACCACCTTTCTTTGGTACACAGTGGATAGGACTAACCCAAGGACTATCGGCAATTGGATAAATTAATGTTTAGTATCAAGAGTTTCTGATTCGTTTTGACAACTTCCTTCATGTTTCGGATTTAACCTTCTTTAGGTTTTGGACATAGGGTTTGCTTTACCATCTAGAAGTTGTATCTTGTGTTTTCAAAATGATGGGTAAATACTAGGAATATCTGTTGTTTTCAAAGCAAAAGCTTGCTTGTGCTTTTTAAGGAAGGGGTTTAAGTTTGAGATCCGTAGGAGGTTCTTCGAGAGATGTTTTGATCTTATAAACAGTATTGATGGTGATTTTTTGATATGGGTGGATTTTGGTATCAGATTCAGTGTCAGAGTGGGGGCGGGGGGGGGGGGGGGTTTCATAGCAGTCATTGCCATGAATTCATCAAATTCAGCAAAGAATTCTTCTTCAAGAAGAGTTCCTTCAATGGAATGCAGAATTTTATACCTTCATTTAGAAGACTGTCAAAATCTTCTTCTAAGATTTCATCGATGACATCGATACTAAAACATGTATCATCATTTGAATATGAGTGTTTCATTGTAGAAACGATATTGAAAATCATTCGTTTAGTTCCAACTCCAAGGTTGAGTTGTTTCTGTTTAACTCGAATTACTGCGTCAGCAGTGTCAAGAAAATGTCGTCCTAAAATAAGTGGAACTTTACTATCTTCTTCCATTTCGAGAATAACAAAATCATCAGGAAAGGTAAATTTATCAACTTAGGATAACCATCTTCATCACGTCCTACTTCAAAACAACCAAGCCAATACTCGTCTTCTTCTTTTTCTAGATTATCTAATATTGTCTTGACTCTTGGCTTAGGCAAGTAGGTATGACGAATGACTTCATCATCAATACTCATTTTTCCTCGAACCCATGTTTTAACCGCCTCCACATGTGCATAAAAATGGCCGGCCCCATAGTGTGGTAGTTCATTGTCAACGGGAATGTCTAACAACAAGAAGTCAACTATATATGCTTGATAACCGATTTGAATTCGGACATTCCTAACTTCACCCATGGCTTTAGCTTGTGTGTTATTGGCCATAGTGAGATTTGAGTGATAAGGCATTGGATTTCCTAGCCCAAGATTTTGATACAAGCTATATGGCAACACACTAACTCTAGCCCCGGTGTCGGCTAACGCAACCATTTCCACAACACCATTAACCTTGACCGGTAACACGTAATTCCCGGGATCACTTATTTTCTTTGGCAATCCATGTTCAATAATCTTTACTTTTACTTTCTCACTAAAGTCTTTGTTACTTAGCCTTTCTATACCCATCAATACTTCATATAACTTCTTTTTATAGACAACATAATTCTCAAGTACCTCCAAGATTGGTTTAGGCTCTTCTAACTCTTTATATTTTTGGTCTAGAACTTCCTTGATCTTTTTTTTGAGTTAAAGGACGATATATTGGCGAATGAACAACCGAAGAGCTAGGGGGAATTTCTTTAATTTTAAGTGAAGGTGGGGTAAGCTTATTGACACTATAGTTTTTATTTCGGTTTGCTTTCCCCATTTTGACCATTTCTCCGCTTTTACTACCAACTTCCTCCATAATATCATCCAAGTCATCTAAGAAAATGCCCATGTCTTCCTCTTCCTTAAGCTTAGTAAGATCAACACGAATTTCACCAATACCAAAGTCAACCTTACTTTTTGTGGTTAACAAGAAATTTCGCACAAATAAAATTGAAGGATCTCCCTTATTAGCATATTCGATCACATAAAAATCAATGAGAAAAGTAAATCCATGTATTTCCACTCGCGCATCTCTTACCATTCTTCTTCCATAGTCACTAAAGTCAATCCGAACGAACCCCAAGTTTTCAAGTATCTCCTTACTCATGTAATTACTAGAATCACCCATATCTAACTCGGCATCCCATGCTCCTTGACCATCCACATTACAAGGCATAGAGTACCTCATAAATGGTTTAATCGAAGCACGATAGGGTGCTTCAACAAAAATAG
>BQNB010024818.1:12500-43204 GCA_026074375.1 Tanacetum coccineum
ATACAAAGATAACCAAACACTCATAATTAAATCCACTTCATTGGCACAAGCATAAAAACTACTCCATTTTATTCATTCCAAAGATCAAACTTAATTCATTAACAAGATCCATCTCAAAAGAGTCAATAAACTTCTGTAAAATAATAAGAATTATACCTAATCAAATGATTGTAAGTAAACCTGGATTTATAGCAACCCAACAACCCTCCAATTAACCAAATACGCAGTTTGAAACACCCTGGTATGTGCTTAATCACACCATACCTCTTACCTTTAAAACGAGCTAAAATAACCAAAAACGGGACTCAAAATGCCAAATATATTGCTTGTTTTGTAATTGTGTTGTGAGGACGGATATCTCACAAAAAAAGACGAAAACCAAGAAAAAGCAACTCAAAACCGGAACAGGATGGAAAAGTGTGTGAGACGAAGCCTAATCAATTCAACAGTTACTCCGAGAAGAAAAAGCAAAGAAAAATATAACTTGAGGGGTCAAAAATGCCAAACCTCTAAGTTATATTATCATATAAACCACGGGGGCTGATTATGCCAATTTGGGAAACTTAAGTTATAAAAGAAAGAAAAGGAAAAAAAAAGAGAATGAAAAGAAGAAAGATGTGGAGGGGCTTTTCTTGTACACAAACCAAACATGCCCTTAATCATCTTCAACCTCTCTCTGTCACAGCCCAACTTGTATAAACCTTTTCCCACTCTTCCCGCCAATACCAAAACCAGCCAGCACCCTGTTTTTGCTCCCATACTTCTCTGCAAAAATCACTCAACACCCTACTACTACCCCCCAGCTTTATAAAGTCCATGTTGGCAATCCCTCTCCATTCCCAAAGCAATTCGATGGCTGAGATTGTCTCTAAAGAAGCTCAAAAGAAATCAAAGGCTGGGATTTGTTTTAGATTCTCCTCACACAACTAGCACACTTGGTTTTTGCTCTTCAAAAGAAGCACAAGCTGCAAGTCCAAGACTTCAGCTATAAATAGAGTTTTTTGTAAGCCTTTGAGGCATCTAGTTAGTTTTTAGTAATCTAGTTTTTAGTTTTTAACTTTGCAATATAATTTAGCTTATTTTCAGTCATTTACAGCTTTAACTTTCAGCTTTGTAACACTTTCAAGTTTTAATGCAATTTGAGGGTTTAAGTTAATTTACAAGTGCCAAGTTTCTTAATTGTGTTGTATTTGTGTTCAAAAAGCCCTCAACACAACTTACTTATGAGTTGTTTTCATTAAGTTAAACTAAAAAGTTAAGTAGTTAAGAGAGAATCACAAAAATTACTCTCAATACACCACAGCTTATTTATTGGATGATAAGCCAGTTCTGGATGGGCTTATGGACTCTCACTAGCTTGTTTTATACAAGCTAGAGCTTGTAGATGCTTTGATTGGCCCTGTTTTGAGCACGGGTGTAGTAAGTCTCTCTTTTTCTTACTTTACTTCTCTATTGCAGAACTGCTAGTTTATTCAATACAACTGTTGGTTTTAAGTTTATACTGCTAGACTAATTCATGCTTATTTAAGTGCTTATTGTTGATTAAAATTTGCTTATAAGTGTTTTACTTTGTTATTTGATAATCTGTTTTTAATTATTTTGAAATAAAAATGATCTTTGGAAATGTTAAGGTCTATTTTCAACTAGCAGTACTAACTTTAAGTTAGTACTGCCAGTTCACTTTTGGAGCAGTACTAAATTTACACTAGCAGTACTAACTCTAAGTTAGTACTGGTAGTTAAAACTGCTAGTTCATTATTCTTACATTTTTAAGCCTAGCAGTACTAACTCTAAGTTAGTACTGTTAGTTGAATTGTTAGTACTGGTAGTTAATACTGTTAGTACTGTTGTAGTACTGTTGTGTTTATCTTGTTTAATTTAGCTTAATTTCATGCTTAATATGCTTATTTAGATTTAGCATAGCTTATTTGTTTGTCTTAAGTTTATTTGAGCTTATTTGTGTTTTAGTATTCAAGTTTTAAGTGTATTTGCTTATCTGTATTAGTACACACTCTTATCCTTATCCTTGTCACATTCAAACATCAATCTTCATTCGTGACTCGATTTTCCATCTCTAGCCTCGTTGGGACATAACGACCCGGGAACACTCTATACTGCTTCCGGTTTACTTGGTCTCGCGGATCCTGATCCTTGTACTATAATAATTTAGGTTTTTAAGTCGCGTTTTTACGTTCTCGTTTTAGGTTTTAACTTAAACTGCTTTCGTTTTAGGTTTTCTTTACTTGTTTTTGCATTTTATTTGTAGAAATAGATAACCAATTCAAATCTTTGATCATTCAAGCACCATTTTCAAACCAATTCTCGATTTTCAAATTCACGCCTCGACGGGAAACGACTCGGGGGATTTTTGATTTTACTTTGGATAAAAGTAATTTCATTGAATCTTTCGGAATACTTATTATCATTGATATTTTTGGGCCTTATTATTATATATTTATTATATTTATATAGTATTTATATGTAGTAAAAGGACGTATCAATTTCTGGCGCCGTTGCCGAGTAGGTGTGTACGATCATCGAGTTGAAGTTTGTTGTGCCTTGAAGACCCTTCCTTGTGAAGTTATTTTCTTAATAAAAATATAAAAATACAAAATATTTTTCATTTTCTTTTATTAGTATATAAAAACAAGAAAAATCAAAAAAATAAAAATATTGTCCTAAATAAAGATAAACAATTCATCATCAATATAATGTTTTCCCCTAAAGCATTATCATAATAAGTTCCCGAATCAAAGATTAAAACTTGCCTTTTGTGTCACTTGCGAGGTACGGCTCACCTTTAATTGATTAACAAACTACAAGAGGGGTATAAGGCGGGTTGTTTCGAGGAACTATGACCCTAAAGGAGAAAGGTTTTTAATAGCTTCGCGCTTTCCTACTCCTCTGCTTCTTTGTGCGTTTTTCTTTAAAGAGCTACCATGAAGCAAGTTGATTATCGGTTTAAGTTATTCGAATCTCATTTTTGTCCTTTAATAAAATATGATGTTTAAAAAACTCGAAAATCCAAAAATAATCTTCTTTTTGTTCTTATCCATTTAATTATTTTCTTAACCCTCTATATTGTTTAATTCTTATGGCGTCATTCGACTATCGTTTAAATCCCCTTTACATGATTATGGAATGTTCGTCTTGTTTAGCTTTGTACAATAAATCTTGTGGTTGTTCTAAAGGAGGTCTCGTAGACAAGATTGTTTTTGATCCTAATAAAACACCCGACTCGTCTCAACGACCCCCTCAAGATTGTGTGAAGTGTGGAAACCCGGTTGAAGGTCCAAATTGTCAAGGATGTCCTCTATGGCGAAAGAAATTAAAGGAAGTTTGGTTTACAATTTGTCATGAAAATGGAATTTACCAAGACCTTCTAAACACTTACGAGTCATCCGATGACGATACCAACGTTGGTAATGCTCCTCGAGAGCCATTCGTTGTCAAACAGGACCCCGGTGAAAATTCCTCGCAAAGTCCTCCACAAATTAACCACAATTATTGTTACGAGTGTGGTGATTCGTTAGATGGAATCTTTTTTCAACAATGCACTGGTACGTCTTATGGGAAAGGTGCTCATATTGGTTATAATTGTCCACCGAAAGCTCCGATTATCTCTAATCCGGAACCATGCAATCAAACCATTGATGAGCTCCCACAAACTTTGCCAAGTTTTGATCCGACGTGCTATTCCGAAAAAGAAAATTCATTACCTTACGTTTCAAAACCCAACTTTGTTGATAATTATCCTAACGTTTTCAACCCACCTCCACAACCTCCTATGTATTCTTGTGAATTTTGCAGGAATGATGCTCGTTATGGTCACTATTGTACACCTCAAGTTCCATTAATCTATCCGGAACCATGTTACAATCAAGACTTTAGTTTCCCGCAAGATTTTCATGATTTTCAACAACAATATCTTTGTTGTGAAAATTGCGGGGGTCCTCATGAGACTTTTCAATGTCAACCGATGAATGAAGACTATTATCATGAGCAAAATTCTTGCTATGATTCTAATTCTTTTGGCTTTGACCAATTTCAACCCCCGCTATATACAGTCAATCATCTAATCTTCAATGCTCAAAATGAGCTTCTCAATTCTCAAAATAAGATCATGGAGCAAATGACATCCATATGTGATATGGTTGGTCAATATATGCAAAAGAAGGAAGAAGATAGGCGAATTGCGGAAGATCAAGCGACTAAAGATCAATATTGGAAGATTCCCGAGGACTATACCATTGCAATCATACCCGTTTTATCAACCGAGGAGCCCGTTGACTCTCTCATAATGGAGGATGAGCATCTTGACACTATTCTGGCAACAGAATCAGACGAAGTAATAAAGTCTAGTGTTGAGAACCTTGTCTCGATCCTAAGTGAGTCCAAGGGTATTCCTGACAGTGTGTGTGATGTGCCTCTTTGTAACAATCCCACCCCTCTTGAAGCTTTCAAAGAACACTCTAAGATTGTCGTAGATTTCAACGATGATTCTACTTTGAGTGATGACGATTCTCCCTATGGTGAGGATATCGATTATGTCGATGCATCACCTCCCGATTCTGAGCTCGTCAGCTTAGAGGTGGTGGAGAATGTTACCCCGGAAGATGGAGAGATTAAGGACGATATTCTTCGTGAAAAATTATCAAAAATCAATCTTCTCATTGCTGAAATCGAAGCATTAAAAGATAATCCCACTCCATCTTCCGATGTTATGACCAAGTCTTCCTCTAAATTTCCTAACCTTTTCTTGGAGGAGACTAACACCTTTGATAATTCTTTACCTGAATCTGAAACTTTCTGCTTTGATTTGGAAGAGAATAGTAGTGGTAGTACCACTACTCTTCTTGATTATTCTCTTTCGGATTATGAAGCTTTCTATCTCGATGACGATCATATTAAAGAGAAGAGTAGTGGCAGTGCCACTACTCATGCTGATTTTTCTCAATATGATTCATTCATCATTGGTCTTTCGATAAATTCATTTCCTCCTGCCAATAGGAGTGACTTTTATCATGAGGAGTTCGCCGATGAACTTGCTCACATCATATCTCCTCTGGATCTTGAATGTTTCTATTTTAAGAGTGAGCCCGATCCAGGAGATTTGACTTCTATTGACCCCGGGATTCGTGAGAATGTTTCTACAACTAATGTGAATGTACCAATAAAGGATGACCAATCTCCTCTCTTCGCTTTTGTTGTATGGATCTTTCTTGCTTTTCTCACATATCCTGTTGTTCCTCCATATCTTCTCTCCTGTGGGAATGAAGATACCATTTTTGACCCCGACATCTCCGTTTATCATTCTTTTATGCCAGGTGTATCGCATCGGAGTAGAACTTTCATAAAATTCAATGTTTTCACCAAACCAGTTGAATGAAAGTCCGATGGAGATTTTATCTTCCACTTGATCCCCTATGGACCAATGAATTCGGGGTCGAGTTAGGCTCAAGACTCGGTTAACAAAAATAAGCGCTTCGTGGGAGGCACCCCATGCTTATCCTAGTTATATTATGTAGTAATGAATAAGTGTTTTTTTGTTGTGAGAGGCTTGCGTCTTTCCATTCTTGTTTGCTTATGTTTTTGTGATTGTCCAGGATTGTCTCGGATTTTTGAAGCCTCTCGTGCTCGCGGTTTTTGTCCTTCGATCACAAGAGTTTCAAATCCTCAGCTTCATTTGGGAAATCCAATATCCTAATCTTGTCGACTAACGTTTATCTTTAGCATAATTCATAAACGGCTTAGGATTTACGTAGAGACCCTCCTTAAAACATTGAGGACAATGTTTAATTCCAGTATGGGAGGGGGGGGGGGGATCTTCGATTTGATTGTACCTGCAGCTGTTGTTTTCGCGTAATCCCGTTTTTACCACCAAAAATACCAAAAAAATGAAAAATTTTAAAAATTAAAAAAAATAAAATAAGTGTTTTGTCATAATTTTGACTTTCCTGCTGGGTAGAATAAGAATAAAATTTGACTCGATCGAGCGTGTTGAGCTCTAGCTAGTTCCTTAACTTTTAGACTAGGTGTTCGCGAAAATTTGCGAAGAACGAAAAATGATAGAGTTAAGTATGAGTTGGATGCTAAACAAGGATTATTTAGAAATCTTAAGAGCTCATGTATGTAATTTGTGGCTTTTTCTCCCATAAGCTTCTAACCGGACTAATAATACGTGCTATTTTTGGAAATTAAACTTAAATCAACAATTTTTGTGATGTAGTCGATAGCAATAATTTTAGTCTTAGCTCAAATTTATATTTAAATTTTCCAAAAAGAAGTCTTCTCTATATATCGTAAATAAAGTAAAATGAAATGAAAAAAAAAGTGTGGTAATAATAATTACTCTCTCCGTCCCACTTTTATTGTCCTCATTTGACTTTTTGGAGTCTTTCTTTTTCAACTTTGATCTTTAATATTTTTGTTTGTATTATATAATACTTTACATAAATTATACCAATGAAAATATATTTTAAAACCAACATATTCATATATTTTGCATCAAATATTATATAACACAAACAAAAATATTAAAGATCAAAGTTGCAAAAGAAAGACTTTAAAACGTCAAACGAGGACAATAAAAGTGGGACGGAGGGAGTATAAACTATGGGTTGATAAAAGTTTGCTGTATCTTGCCGGCTCATAACCGATGTTACAGCCTTCTAAAGAAAGTCCATAGTCAGAATAATAATCCGAGACTGATTAAAGTTTGCTGCATCTTGCCGGCTCACAACCGATGTTGCAGTCTTCTAAAAGGTCGAGGGTTACAATTGTATCATGGTTATGTTTAATATTAAGTGTGAATTAATAAATGTAAGATATCTTTTTGTTAAATTTAAATATGCTTTTGAACTTTGACTATTTCATTTTAAGTTTTCTAAATAAGCTATGTATATACGGGAAACCTAAGAGTTTTTGAAACCAAAGGTCCGTGAGTCCCGATACTAGTCTCTGTGGGGTGTCAAAAGCCTGGTCACTTAGCCGTAAGGTTAAGATGTGCCGAGACGAAAGTCGCTACATGGGATGATCTCGCCTTCAAACTCATTATTCTCGGGTGGAACGTGAAACATAGAATTTTACAAAACGTTGATCCATGGTTGAAATTCAAAATAACACATTCACCTAAGATATAATAATTATCGAGAGTTAAAAGTTCACAAGTTGCAAATATGAGTAGTGTTAGCATCTTAACTAATATTTAACGGTGATTTTGTTTTAAGCTTGGTTTGGGACGAGTGAAAAGTCGGGAACGATAAATTTATCCTTTTTGGGGCATTTTCGGATCGAAATGCGTCTTGTTCTATAATCTCTAAAAGTTATAAAATAACAAAATTCAAATATGTTAGTAGTTGCTAAATTTTTTTTCTTGTTGAGAAAATAGGAAAAATATAAAATTTTAGGAATAAGTGTATATCATTTAAAAATGGTAAAAACGGGGCTTTTTTAAACTCTTGCTCCTTTAATTCCCCTTGATGAACGCTTTGCTACTTGTCGAGGTAATTAGTCGAGGGGGATTGAGATTCTTAGTTTTCTAAGTACTTACTTATAGCATTAAGGGATGACACGCAATATCTTAGTATGGGGAATTTTGGTACGTGTTTAATTACACATACTTTTGACCACTAAAAACGGACTTAAATGAACAAAAACGTACAAAAAATACATGGTATTTGTATGTTTTGCATTTGTATTGTGCAGGTAAAGGATATCTAAGAAAAGGACAAAAACAAAGCCAAAAACGACAAAATCAAGCACGAAAACAGAAAGAGCGTGAAAGAAAAGCCAAATCAAAGCCAAAAGTAAAAAAGACAAAGTCAAAGTCAACCCCGGGGCACAGATTTAGAAAGAGCATCAAAAACCAAACCCGAAAACCTAAACTGCCAAAAGTGGGCCCGGGTCAGCCCACTATTATTAATAAACCCTTAAACCTATTAAAAGTCCAAAATCCATTTCCTAAATCCAAAACCATATAACCGGCCCGAACTGCCAACCACTAGGCCCAATCACCCTTTACACCGTTAACCCAATGCCTCATTTACCTTTTACACCGTTAGTCCTAAAGGACTAACTGTGCAAACCCGAACCAAACCTTAGGGACCAACTATGAATAATACAAGGACGTGTATTGCAATATGATAATACACTTTTAGGGGCCATTGTTTCCATTTCCTCTAACCTATCCCCTGCACCCAAAACACTGTATATCTCCCCCTTTCCCGCCTTATGTCACTGTTCATCCTCCACACACGTTTTGTGTGTTTACACCTGCAACAACATGACAAAACTTCACCCACACCTAAAATCCACTCACCCAAGCTTTTAGAAAACCCTATGACAGCCTGACAAGGGAATTATAGCATGGCAATCCAAGACCTAATCAATTAAGGATGTGACGTGGCTATAGATAGAGGACTCAGATGGTTTGCTTAGAGAGAAATCAGAGATAGACGGCTTGGATTAAAGATTTGAAGCCCTCACACAACAAACACAACTAGCGCAAGACCTCAAGGCCCTTAGCCTATAAATAGGAGTGGATTGTTGTCCATTTCTCCTGTTAGATTTTAGGGTTTAAATTTCTGTATTTACTTTTATGTCACTTTTGTTTTCTGTCATTTTAACATTTCAAAGCATTGTAATCATTTTATGTCTTAATGAAAATTTAAAGTTTTTATGTTATATGCAAATCTGTCCTTTTTTATTTTTAAGCTATTTTTGTTCAAAAAGTGATTTCCATAAGCTCTAATAAGCTTATACACCCTGTCTTACTCATAAAAGTTTTTACAAAAGCTTTTTATTAGTTACTGTTTCATTAAAACAAGAACTGAAATTTCAGCTTATTTTGGATGATAAGCAAATAATGGAAGTGCTTATGGGTTATATAGTTGCTTATTGAATAAGCTGGGTAGGTAGAGCTTAATAGGTCTAAGTTTATCCCTGTTTAGTGCAAGGGATCAAGGTACACTCCCATTTTCTATTTTAGCTTATTTTTATGCATTAACTGTTCATTGCTTAAATTCTGCTTATATGTGCTTATTTCTGTTTTGTTTATGCTTATTGTGTCTTATTTGTGCTTATTAGTTCTTGTTTGATGCTTTGCTTAACCTGTTTTAACTTATTTTCATGTATCCACTTCTTTAAGGAGTGTTTGGGTCAAGGGGTCAAACGGGTTAAAAGTCTTGTTAAAACCATTTGGATAAATTGAGTAATCTGCACAAGCATTTCTAAGTTATTTTAAATCTATTTTCAAGGTTTTTAAAGTTTTATAGTTTGTTTTCAAGTCTTTTCTAAAAAATCTTTGAATCTGTGGTAAATTTTCAAGAGTAGTATGCAAAATTTTTGATTCTAAGTTTTGAGGCTTAAGTTTTATGTTTTTGTGTCTTAAATAAGTCACAATTTGAGTTTATAATCTGGTTTTACAAGTTTAAGTCATGTTTCACTTTTTTAAAGTAATGGGTCAAAACAATTTTTTTTCTTTCTAAGTATGGGTCAAATTTCATCAGTTTTTAACTTGAATTTTAGATTAGCTAGAGTGTGTTTTAGGCCATGAAACTTTAAGCATAAGCTCATTAGGTGTTCTTCTTTATCTGTTTTAGCTTATTATAGGTTTTGAAGTCTTTTTACTAGCTTATTAGAGGTTGCAAATAAGCCTTTTGTCCTTTAAGAAAACCACACTCAGTAGCTACTGAGTGTGAGAGCCCCTTTTCCTTTGCATTTTTCATAGCCCATTTTAATTTTAAACTCCTTTTCAAATGATGATTATTGTAGCTCGTTGTTCTGGCTTTTAAGATAAATAGGACATTAAGCCATAAGGATCCATCTTGGGGCTTAAAAATAAGTCAAAAGGTGCCTTGGTGGTCTGTTTGCCTGCATGATTAGCCCCCAAGTGCTTATTCTCTCATTTAAGTTCTTGGCTTGATTTCTTTTGCTTAATTTAAGCTTATTTATGCTTATTAGGTGTAGATTTGATATCCCATATATTTAATCCATAACACAATCAATAAGCACTATCAATAAGCAAGAATGGGTAGAAAATAAGCTAGAATGTAGAGAGAGAAAGTAGAGAGAGAAACGAAGATAGAAGATTAGATTTAGAGAAAAATGGTGAGTTACAAAATGAAACAATTGCAACCAACACCCTCTCCATGTGAGGAGAGGGTTCTATTTATACCCATGCCTTCTCGTAGGCGTATGGGCTTATTAACTTGGGGCCGGGCTTAGCTAAACTTGGGCTTAGAGCCCGAAACACAGACAATATTAGATTACAATCCAAGCTCGTTAAACCCGACTAGCCTATTACAATACAAGACCTAGTTTGACTTTCTAAGACCGATAACCTTCTTGTTTGACTTAATATAATTAAGGTTAACAATCTCCCCCAATGTTAAGGTCTCTTTCTTCAAACTCCTCCGTACCACTGATGACATTCTTGTAGGAGTTTGCTTTGATTTATCATTGTCTTCCCTGACGTTGAAGATATGACTTTTGACGTTTATGCTTTGCCTTGTTTTGGTCTGGTCTTGTTTGTAATGGCTTTGTTCATTCATGCTTTGTGATCTTGATCTTGAGCCTTTATCTTTTTGACTTTGAGTTCTTGAGATCGTTATCTTGCATCATCTCCTTGACTTGAATCATCTTGATTTGACTTCCTTGATCAACTTGTGCTCTTGAACAATATGCTCATACTTGTTACATTCTTGTTTGACATATATGATTATAAGTCTAACAATCTCCCCAAAATACGATTCTTTAATTGACGTTGAGGCTCTTTGATGATGGGGAAGTTTAGAATCATTTATCTTGATGTTGAACGATTAACTTTTAAAGCTTGAGTATGAGCATGTGGTTTATGAATCTGACTTCGCTGGAATGAGGCAGCAACACCGTCGTCTTATCCTGAAATAAAATAGTTAGCAATAAAAGATGAACATGGCTTTGTTATTCATCTTGAGTTCGGTTGCATTAACCTCTAGTGTCCCATTTTATAGTATAAATACTGTACCTGTGATCAGGTAGATTTAAAGAATCTCCTTGACAGGGTTTCTAGCTCAAAGCGTAGGATCTTCTAACACAAATGTTTTAGATTCACCATGCTTGCTAGTTCTCATTAGCAGAACGTCTCAAAGCAGATAACACGGTAAGAGTGAATCAGATAGTTACTATCTTTCTGATTAAGTCATCAATTCATTTACTGGACCAAAATTGATATCCAGTTATCACAAGCTTGGTTCATATAGAATCTTGCAAGTCACCTACCAAGAGCTTGTTTGATGTTGGCTCAAGCAGGATTTCTATCTTCACTGTGAATACTTAAGTATCACTCGGATGTTCTGGCATGATCTTAAGGATAATGCGTAGGACTCTTTGCTACAACTTATGAACTTTAAGGTGTTCAGCAAGAGTATTTTGACATTGTGTCCTAATGAGATTTATAATTTGATCTCTTCTTGGCTCTAGACTCGATTTGTGCACTTTTGGTTTTAGTAATCGGAGGCTGGAGCAGACTGCCACCTATTCAATATCAACAATCTCGGAGTGAGATGTCAATAGATAACGTGTGTATCTCCGTGACAAATGAGACAAGTTTCTTTTGAGAGAAACCCGAATGGCTGGGAAGGGTTGTGCATTGCATCACTGGGTCCATGATGTCGTCTTCAATATCAACAATCATTTGTGTGATTTTGATAGATTATGTATTGACCCGGTTTCTGCCTAAGGTGTAAGGAGGGCTTCTTTCTTTTCACCCTTTATCCATACATTTCTTTTTCATTCTTCAACCCCTTCAATGCTTACCAAGACGTCATTACTAACACCTTGTTGTGATTGTTCCAGTGTTAGCTCAATCTTAGTCGGCATTCTTCCCTTATACACATTCATCTCCAATCATACCTAAGGACTGCTATTTCTAACTATGGAGTGTCCTTGGGTAGATCCCTCCGGTTCTGGTTGGATCATAGGACTTATTCCTAACCTAACCACCTTATGACTTCAGAATCGTCATGAAATTAATAGGTTGTTGGGTATGAGATCGAACCATAAAACCATTTTCTGACATTGTTATTTTCAAATACTCCCCCTACACATGTGCTCCGAGATTCGAAATTATTTAGCACATGAAGGAAAGAGTTGCACTTAGAGTCTTAAAGATCACATTCGTCTATAACATATTTTAATCACATTTTCTCCCCTTATTTTAAATAATAAAACACTTAGTATTTGAAATACCAATTGATTAAAATTTGACATGAAAAATTCCATAGGGAGAAAAATTATACTACGATATTGCATGAATTCATTTTCTGGATAGCTCCCCTTCAACAGTATATGTGGGATACCAATATTTATTAAAACTTGACATTAGAATGAAAAATTGATATGACACCACAAAATGTTGAAGACGGAGTGAGATGCCTTAGTGAACAGTGTATATTAATAATTGACATTATAATTTTCCACATTTTTATTTCACAAAATGTGTTTGGATACATAAAATTGACATTTATGAGATGTACCCAACACATTAAAAGGCTTTGTTTTAAAAAGCTCCCCCTCAGAAATTGATTCACATAAAATGACATTCTACGTACTACAATTCTTTGAAAATTATTCGAGGAAGGGAGTGTTGAACACACAATTTTAACAAATACCACTTTTTATGGAAAAATACCACAAATTATATTGTAGACAATTTTGACATTGAAAGTTCTTTTTGAAAAATTATGTTCAACGATTTTAAAAACATGATAGAAGACTTCTCTAGTATTTTAGAGTAACGCGCACTGAGAGCGTACACTTCCCTATAACATTTTAGGTCCGAGTTATGCACTGAAATCGTACTTAAGTCATAGAGAAAATTTAGAATAATGACATGTTGAAAGCATTTGAAACTCTCGCTCGAACTTCATTTACACGCCCGTGTCGATGTTAATCAACATTTCTAGGTACGTAAATGTTATCGATTCCAAGAGACATGTCGAGAAGATTCTTTTTGGTATTTTTTGAAAATTTTCTGATTTTATATTTTGTTTTTCTAGGTTTTATATTTTTCTATTTTCTTTTTCAAAATTTTTTATAAATCAAAAATAAAGAGAGATAAAACATATGTACAAATTGATGTTGATGGAATCAGTAGATTCAATTTCCAGAACCTCCAGTTCATTGGAGTCAAACATCTCATAGAGTCGTCTGATAAGAACTTAATTTAAGTATCTTATTCAGACGACCTCGGTTTGAGATGTTTGACTCCAGATTGGGGGGAACTGGAGGTTCTGGAAATTGACTCTACTTGATCCATCAAAACATCAATTTGTACTTATTTTTATTCCTTCTTTATTTTTGATTTATAAAAAATGTTCGTGTGTGTGTGACTCTGCGTGAATAGACGAAAAATATAAAACCTAGAAAAACAAACATATAAAATTCAGATCATACAAAATTTTTCAAAATACAAAAAGAATCTTCTCGACAAGTTCTTTAGAATCGATAACATCTACGGAGGATATAGTAGAGTGGGAGAGATACTGAGTGAGAGAGAGAGATATAGAGATTGTGTGTGTGTGTATATATTGTGTGTGTGTGTGTTGTGTGTTGGGGGTTGTTATGTTTTTGGGGCGAGAGGGGCGGTGTTGGTAGTTCGGGTTCTGTGTGTGTGGTGTTTTCGCCGCCACGCACGTGTGGTGGGCTGTGTTAATGACTTATGTACATTTCAGTCAATAAATCGGTACTAAATGTATAGTGAAGTGTACGCCTCCAGTGCGCTACTCTAAAATAGAAGATAAGTCTTTATCTATGTTTTTTAAAATCGTTGAACACAATTTTCAAAATGTACTTTCAATGTCAAAATGTCTACAATATAATTTGTTGGATTTATCCACTAAAAGTGGTATTTGTTTAAAATTGAGTGTTCAATATTCCTCTTCCTCGATATAATTTTCCAAAGAATTGTAGTAAGTTAGAATGTCACTTTTATGTGAATCAATTTTGAAGGGGGAGGCCTCCACTTTTTATAAAACAAAAGCCTTTTAATGTGTTGGGTACATTCATATAATTCAATTTTATGTATACAACACATTTTGTTGAAATAAAAATGTGGAAAATTCTAATGTCCAATTATTAATATACATGTTCATAAGGCATCTTCACTCGTCTTCAACATTTGTGGTGTTGTCATAACAATTTTTCCTTCCAATGTCACTGTTTTAATAAATATTGGTATTCACTATACGTTTGAAGGGGAGCTATTAGAATTGCAATTCTGAAATATCTTGGTTTAATTTTTTCTCCCGATGGAATTTTTCATGGTCAAATTTTAATCAATTAGGTATTCCAATACTAAGTGTTTTTATTTGTCAAATAAGATGAGAAAATTGTAATTAAAATATGATATAGACGAATGTGATCTTTAAGACTCTAAGTGAAACTCTTTCCATCATGTGCTAAATAATTTCGAATCTCGAAGCACATGTGTAGGGGGAGTATTTGAAAATAACAATGTCAAAAAATTGTTTTACGGTTCGATCTCATACCCAACAACCTATTCATTTCACGACGAGTTTGAAGTCATAAGGAGGTTAGGTTAAGGATAAGTCTACGATCCAACACAAGACAGAACCGGACGGATCTTACACAAGGACACTTCAAGAGTAGAAAGGAGCAGTCCTGAGGTCGTGATGAATGGTGGAGAGAATGTGTATAAGGGAAAAAATGCTCTAGACCTAAGATGAGCTGAACTCGGATCTATTCAAAAAACTGGTGATTAGTAATGACGTCTGGGTACTTGGTAAGCATTGAAGGGGTTGAAGAATAAAAAAGAAATGTATGGATAAAGGGTGAAAAGAAAGAAGCCCTCCACACAACTTAGGCAGAAACCGGGTCAATACATATGTTGTCAGAATCACAATGTTGATTGCTGACATTGAAGACGACATCATGGACCCAGTGATGCAATGCACAACCCTTCCCAGCCATTCGGGTTTCTCTCAAAAGAAACTTGTCTCATTTGTCACGGAGATACACACGTTATCTATTGACATCTCACTCCGAGATTGTTGATATTGAATAGGTGGCAGTCTGCTCCAGCCTCCGATTACTAAAACCAAAAGTGCACAAATCGAGTCTAGAGCCAAGAAGAGATCAAATTATAAATCTCATTAGGACACAATGTCAAAATACACTTGTTGAACACCATAAAGTTCACAAGTTGTAACAAAGAGTCCTACGCATTATCCTTGAGATCTTGCCAGAACATCCGAGTGATACTTAAGTATTCACAGTGAAGATGGAAATCCTGCTTGAGCCAACATCAAACAAGCTCTTGGTAGGTGACTTGCAAGATTCTATATGAATCAAGCTTGTGATAACTGGATATCAATTTTGGTCCAGTAAATGAATTGACGACTTAATCAGAAAGATAGTAACTATCTGATTCACTCTTACCGTGTTGTCTGCTTTGAGACGTTCCGGTAATGAGAACTAGCAAGCATGGTGAATCTAATACATCTGTGTTAGAAGATCCTACGCTTTGAGCTGGAAACCCTGTCAAGGAGATTCTTTGAATCTACCTGATCACAGGTATAGTATTTATACTATAAAATGGGAAACCGGAGGTTAATGCAACCGAACTCAAGATGAATGACAAAGCCATATTCATCTTTTATTGCTAACTGTCTTATTTCAGGATTAGACGACGGTGTTGCAGCCTCATTCCAGCGAAGTCGGATTCATAAACCACATGCTCATACTCAAGCCTTCAAAGTCAATCATTCAGCGTAAAGATAGTTGATTCTAAACTTCCCCACCATCAAAGAGCCTCAAAGTCAAATAAAGAATCGTCTATTGGGGAAGATTGTTAGACTTATGATCATATATGTCAAACAAGAATGTAACAAGTATGAGCATGTTGGTCAAGAGCACAAGATGATCGAGAATGTCAAATCAAGATGATTCAAGTCAAGGAGATGATGCAAGATAAAGATCTCAAGAACTCAAAAGTCAAAAGATAAAGGCTCAAGATCAAGATCACAAAGCATGAATTAACAAAGCCATTACAAACAAGACAAGACCAAAGAAGGCAAAGCTCAAACGTCATATCGTCAACGTTGGGGAGATCAAAGAAGACCTCAACATTGGGGGAGATTGTTAGCCTTAATTTTATTAAGTCAAACAAGAAAGTTATCGGTCTTATAAAGTCAAATAGGTCTTGTAATGTAATAGGCTAGTCGGGTATTAACGGGCTTGGATAGTAATCTAATATTGTCTATGATTCGGGTTCAAAGCCCAAGTTAAGCCAAGCCCGACCCATTAAGAAAGCCCAAGTGCCAAGTAATAGGCCAAGGGTATAAAAGAAACCCTCTCCACACATGGAGAGGGTGTTGGTTGCCATTTGTTGTATGTGTAACTCACCAAACTCTCTCTTCTAATCTAATATTCCACCATTCTATTTTCTCTTTTTTCTTCTTATTAATTTTGGCTTATATAGCTTATTTGGGTTTGCTTATTCAAGTTGTGTATGGATTCTTAGTGGGATAACAGATGAGCTACCACAACAACAACATGTTTAACAACAAGATAATCAAGCTCCACTCCAACCCAAAACAGTTGCTGATAATGTTCCCAATGCTATGTCTGATGGAGATGTATTCGAGAACCCATTTGCTTTACCATCCACAAGTGTTGCTGAATCATCATCTTCACAATATGTGGATCCATCGAACATGCATACATTTTATCAACCATACCAACATGATTACCAGTGGACTAAGGATCACCCTCTGGAACAAGTGATAGGAGAACCCTCACGACTAGTTTTGACAAGAAATCAGTTACGAACCGATGGTGAAATGTGCATCTATGCACTGACTGTGAGCACTATGGAACCAAGAAATGTCAAAGAGGCTATGACCGACCTTTCATGGATTGACTCGATGCAAGAAGAGCTTCTCCAGTTCAAAAGGCTTGATGTATGTTGGGTTTATTGATTTGATGATTACAAAAATACATATGCTTAAATGAAGATGAATGAAACAACAAGGGATTAATATGACACTTTGGTATTCTACATATGGAAGAATTAAAAGCTAGAAGATTTCCATGAAGACAGGCATTGAAAAGTCAAAGAATATCAAAGATAAATGAAGGTTTTAATTAGTTTTAATTAGCTTCCTAATACAATTAATTAGCTTCCTTTGTAAGCCTTAATATCCCTATATATAAAGAAATTGGGAATCTTCTTATGAGACTTAAGATGAACTAACAGCTCTTCACTAAGCCCTTTCTACTCTATCTAGTTTGCGCGTCTAGCGGGTGTGTACACAACGCCAACAATCTCAATGAGGGAGTGAGAACAGTAGGAAATATTCATAGTGTTACAACTTGAGGCGTTCTCTACTATTTGTGACTCACAACACATGGACTAGTCATCTATCTGACACCATTCACAGAGATAGATAACAAGCCAGTATGCAAATTCATTCGCGGCCGTACAAGGTGAGAATAAATAATAAGCAGACCAAACGCATACAACAGAGCTCTTAAGTTGTGTGAATACGCAATGTTTTAAGAGATCCTTAGACATGTCTCTCTAATTTATGACACATCAAGTGATATCTAGGAGTACAGAGTGATATCTGAAATTCACTCTTCGTGAGTAAGATAGGATCAATTTGACTTTCACACAATCTATCTTATATTGTATATAGATGATTGGCGCAACGTACTCTTAACTATCTGATTCAGTGTGATATGGTGCTATTCTTGTTCTCTCAATGTGAGTGATTTAAAGTAAAAGATGAGCGTTGTTCAGAGTGAGTTTTACAGTATAATGAGTTTCATAGGCAGTAGGAAAGTGACAAAGAAATACTTGTGTGAGTAAAATCTTCGATCACACGCTAACACTATACTGGTCTATTATTGTGGTAAACTTCATCATATATGTCTTCATCTCAACAACATATCTAGCCATATGACAACATGGATGATACTACAAATAGAGATAGACGATATTTCACAAATCAATGAAAATTCTGACAATATCTAAGCATACACAACTATTATTTATAGTGAAGACAAGCGTACAACATCATTATTCTTATACGTTGTCATCATATATAAATGCGGTTAAATCTATACAATATATGAGCATATAACAAAGTATAGAAAATATTTTATATATCTTATTGTTCTCGACAATAAAACATACACACAGAGATTACGCAATTATTTCGACAACGTCCAAATATGAACTTCAACTTGATGAAAGTGCTTAATGTGAACCAAGTTAGTTTATGACTTCGACAATCTAGATAACACTGAAGAGTGTCTTATTAACAGATTGTGAGACACAATCACTGAGATCAACCCCCCCGATCTACTAAAATGAACCTCGACTGAAACTTTAAAACAGAATATAACACACAACACAGTCATAATTTAAATGACACTCAAAGTAAATAAGTTGAAAGTTTACTAAAAATCACGAGTTGTCACAATGACTAAATCAACATCAAAAGCACCATAAGTAACATACCACATCAATAAAACTCACATATCAACCATCTAGTTCAGGGAAGAACAATATTGGGAAGAAGATATAAGAGATATTGGGCGGAAATGTATTAGATGTAAAGGTATTTGGGGTTGATTCAGGAAAGAGGAAAGAATGGTGAAATATGTTGACAATCAAGATTGTTTGTACACATAATGATCTACCATTATGGAGAAACCAACGATTGAAAAGCCCGAAGTAATATCTACATGCCATTGTTTGGTATCAGAGATTGTTAACATAAGAAGTATTGATCATGGATTAAGAAAAAGGTCTACAAGATACAAAAGGTTGAACTTACAAATTTGAAGATTTCAAAGACCTTAATGATCAAGACAAATCAAGTCAGGTGATGAATAACATACATGTTTAAACAGAGTTGAAGAGATGATATGTTGATAAGTTGATAAAAGGGAGGTTGGAACTCGAAAATTAAAAAAACGCAAGAAAAGCTACATAAGAACTCGCAAGTATCCAAGAGAACATCCAAACAAGTGAAGATCTCTATATGTCACTAATGATCATCCTTTAGAGGGAGATTGTTAGCTTTTGAAGTGATGATCACACTTCAAAGTTTATATGTGGTCTTATAAATGTAAACAATGTAATAGTATAATGTTTGGATGTAGGCTTATGTTATGTTTGTATTAGTTATGTTAATGCATCTGACTAACGTCTAGTCATAGGACCCGCTTATGTAAATGACGTATGTTACAAGACCAATATGTAATAAGGAGTATATATACTCCAAGCCCTCACTAGTTGAGGGTGTCTCATAATAAAAAAAATCAAGCTCATCTATTTCTCTCTCTAGGAAACTCTTTAACCTGTCTATAGAATATAACTTTCTATCTCTAAAACCTTCGTCTAAATTTGTGTTGATTCTTGATAATGGTTTACCTACATTATTATTAAAGAAATCGATGGATATATGTTAGATATTTATTAAGTAGAATTTGTTATATAAAGAAGTCGTAGATAGCTACAAATACAAGGTACGCGTATCTCATAAAAATCTTCCCCGTCCTACCTATTATCTAGGGGGCTTTATTGTAGGTATTTTTACGCCAAAACGTCATCGTTTTGCCCAAAATGACATTTTTTTTACACAAAACGACTTTTTTTAAATGCCGTCATCCGAACAGTAATTGTATAAAAAGGTAATATTTAGACTTGGCGCCAAATGTTTTTTTGCGCTAACTAATGGGAATGCAAAATAAACAAGGAATATTTTAAGGTATAAAGTGTACTAAAAATTGTATTTTGTGTTTGGTACACAATAAAAATGGCCCCATTTTCTATTGTGTATTAATTATACGTTTTACATTTTCTCATATTGAAATTACTATTTGTTAATATTTAAACATGATAGGTAGTAACCATGTGTCTTTTATTAAGGAGAATTTTATCAATATCTTATAAAAACTTCATACTTAAATAGAATTTCATCAATATCCTTTAAAGACTTAATAATTAAAACAAAATAATTTTCTTCTAAGAGCCAAAAGTTTAGCATAATAAAGTGTTTGAACTTGTTAAGAGGATACAAACTTACAAAATTTGAAATTATTTAGTCTTGAACATGTCAAAAAACTTATTAAACTTGTAATTGTCTAACGGGAATAAGAAGCATCATCAACGCGTACAAATAGTTTTTGGCAGGAGCAAGTCGTACCAGTAAGAGTGTTTTGAGGATGTTCGGGCGATCTGAATGAAATAAGCCCCTTTATAAACAAAAAAACACACAACTTTTTTAAGGGTTTGGAACCTAGTCAATTAAGTTAAGCGGCTTATCCCCACGGAATTTTTTTAATTTAGTAAAATGTTACGATAGAAGAAAAAAAACTTTGAATTACAAGCTCCACCTATATCATCTAAAACGATGTCTTCGTGTGTTTCTTGAAGCAAAATCATCAATTATCTTGTCATAGTCGACATTTACTAAAAAACTACTTTCTACTATACTCAATATTGCCAACTCTTTTAGCCTCTCTTGACTAATCGTAGTCTTTAAATAACACTTTAATATCTTTAATTTTGAATAATTTTTTTTCACGGATGCTACCATGACTGGTATAGTTAATAAAATTTTGTATGCAAGTAACACATTTCGAAACATTCGAAACATAGCCATCTTCTTTGTAAACTCCATGATTTTAATGGATGACTAAGGCCTTTCCCCGTCACATGCTCTATTAGGTAGCATCGCCTACATAATTTGTAACTCCATAAACAAGTCATTACCATTGGTATCACAATCTTCATCATTTGTCAATGCAAATTCAAGATTTAACATTCTTTCAAGTTGGCATCATCCAAATAAGCTAACTTTGATGCATCAAACATGAAACCAAAAATTGATTAAAATATTTCATTTGTTCAAATGTACTATTTATTTGTATTAGAGTCATATCAACTAAATCAAGAAAGTAATCAGTTCTCAATTGTTGTTTAGCATATTGTTGTTCTCTTTCGGTACTCGAAATCTCGTCTAATTGTTTTTTCCTACAAGGAAATAGTAAACTCAGACTCAATATCAATGGAATGGTTTCTGCAATTTATTTAGTTTCACTAATAGTACTGTCTAACTCAGTTTTCCTATAATTTTAAAAACAACTCCTTTTAACTTTTTTAGTGTTGCATCAAGAAGCATATCACTCGAAAGTAAATTCTTACTAACTTAATTAATTTTATATAAAATATCATACCAAATAACCAAACTTAGAAAACAAATCAAAACTTGACAATTCATCATTTATCCATGATCAAGCATTTCTACACACTAGTCCATTATCATTTACTTTAGATAATTATAATATAGCTTTTTTTATTTGGAAAACTTGTGTTTGTATAGCTTTAACACTTTTTGTATGACTTTCTCACCTAGTAACACAATGATTTTAACGTTAATTCATCAATATTCAAGTAAAACACTTCACCATTTGATACTACTAGAGAAAACAATGTATATAGTTTGGCATGTTCCTATACCATTGGTGTAAGATGTGCTTTATAGGATTGAAAAATAATATGGTGTAACATATTATATTGTGACTTTACATAAGCTTTTAAAAATGAACCTTGTTTGGTGTAACATTGATTACAAAATGATGCCCCCTCCCAAAGTGTTGCCTTGGGACCTGGCCCAACGCTAAGGCCTTTACATAAAAAAGAAGTTAGCGAGAAGCTAGAATCCCGACACAAACATTTGGTTGGTTTATTAACTGCAAACAACAATGGAGGAAAGTGTAAAATCAGCAACTCCACTAATGCAACCACCATTATTTTTCACTTCTACTAAATAACTCAATGCTTCAGCTGTAATTACTTCCCCAGGTACTAGTATCGGGATTCCGGGTGGGTATGGACATACCAACTCACCACAAACTTTGCCAATACTCTCTTTGAGGCTCACTTTAATTTTAGTCGTGAAAAATGCCTCTCGTGGGCTTAATATCATGTTACTAACTGTTCCAATAAAATGTTGTATATCATTTACTCGAATGTAGGCATGTCTTTGTGATAGATTCCTTAACTCCGTAACTAGCTTCACAACATCGTCTCGTGTAGTTCCTAAGTTTACCGCAAACATTAAAGAACGGGCACCCTGAAGTTCTGAGATCACTCCATGTTTATATAAGATACGGTCTGCTTCAAAACCAGATATACCAAGCTTCCACACCCCTACCGTTATTCTCAATGAGTCAATCCCAACAGCATCAGAAAATGTACAAGAATCAAGGAGTGTGATTTCCGGAATCTTTTCTATAAGAGCTTTTGCGTCCATGGCTAGCTCTAATGGTTTGTTAAAAATGGTTTTTGGTTGTTCACTTATTTGAGCTCTAGCGGCGTCTAAAGAAGCTAAAAGCATATGATTGGGACTTGTGGTTTGAAGGGATTGAAGGCATTGAGATATTCTTTCGCTATCCACAATCTTTCCTGACATATGCAACATGGATGATTGTATGAAAGAAGTTAATACCTTGTGGGTTGATTGTATCGAAATATCAACTCCTTGACTTAGAGCTGAACGAGGCAAACTTTCATGGAAGCCTAAGTGAGCACCATGAGCTTCGTCCACAATTAAAGGAATGTTGTGAGAATGACAAAAGAAAGAGATCTTCTCGAGATTGCTGCAAATACCGTGATATGTGGGTGAGGTGATGAGAACTGCTGATGCTTTTCGACCTTCATTGTCTAATTCTTTGATTGCTTTCTCAACCTGCCATATGCATATATGATTTCAAATAATATGCAATATAACAAAAAACAATATTTAAATATCCATACAACACAATTAGGGAAATGCAACGCTCAAAATCCATTGCAATAACAGATGTGCTATCTGTGACGGCAAAATGTCTCAAAGTTACCCCTAACATGCGACGAGGCAAAACAAGTTATGTATTTATATCTTTTATAAAACTAAAATACGATTTGTAATTGTGTCTTTTTTAATAGTTTAAGGGATTGTAACCAATAGTCAATAAGTATATCAGCACAGAGCCTTGAATGTTTTAAGTCTTTAGTATTTCTATGTTAAGTCTTTATAAAATTAAACATGGCCATGATTTTAACATTGTACATTTCAGTTTTAACTTATTTTGCTTTTGGTTCTCTACGTGTATCACATTGCTAATTAATATGCACGCATGCAAATCACTTAAATTTTTTCTTAACCAAACTTTCCACTTGCCTGTGAAAGAGTGATGCCACCAGCAATGTCCCATTCATAATCATATTCCGGGAAGATATACTTTGGTATTGCACCACACAATACCATAGCAGAAAATGTTGATTTGTGAGCATTTCGTGGAAGAATTAATGTATCTTCCGGTGAACAAGTAGCCATAATTGAGGCTTGGATCCCACGCGTCGTACCTCCAACTAGGAACCATGTCTCTGAGGCTCCAAACAATTCAGCTGCTTGCTTTTGTGCATCCCAAACTGCTCCCTCACGTGAAAATAGGTTCCCGAGCTCTGGAAGCGCATGCATGTCATGAATGAAAGGTTTTATTCCAATTACATCAGACAACGAAGATGGTGCTGCATGACCCCTATTATGACCGGGAACTTGATAATTGGCAACATTTTGCTCAGCTAAAGCCTTTAATGTTTTAACGAGTGGAGGGTAACTATGGTGTTGTGAATACTTAGAATCAAAAATAATCGGATAATCCTTGACAAATTTTTTGCTATTAAGATGACATATCTTCTCATGTTTCTTCCTTCCTTGGTTTCTTTCCTACAAAATGGTAGAGTATATAGATTCCATAAGCCCATGGTTTTTTTGTAAATTTAATCGCATATCAAAGTAACCCACATCTAGCCAAATCCTAAGACATTTTCCAGGGTCAAAAAGTAAATACGACTTTAAGCAGAATAAATAAACGAAGTTGTAAATAATCATTCTAAAAATATCACTCCCTCTAAATAATAGGTAACCTATCTAAAAGTGCATAGAGTTTTAAAAATGTCAACTAATAGTTGCACTAGGATGAATTATGTGAAGATCTGAAAATGTTCATGTTTCATTTCAACTATAATGTATATATACATTTTATTTCTATGTGACATAAAAATGTTATAATTCTTGAATCTTTTTATAATTTTAATATGTTCAATGCATGTGTTATATAAAACACTTTATGAATATGTAAATATTTACAGTGTAGTGAATGTAGATTTATAATATCAAGATATCCAAACATTATGACATTTTATAGAAAGAAATGTTAAATCCTTCTACCAAATCTTTTTGCTACCCACAAAATACTAACACATAGAAATTTTATTTAAGGATGTAAAGAGGGAGAAATAGGAAATTCTTAAAGAGGATGAACAACGTGTTACTTGTGAAAATATTAAAAGTTTAAACTGATCCATTGAGGCAAAGTTAAAATTAGTATCATTGAAATGTTTCAAGTTGATTAATACAAAATGGTTTTAAGAATGGAAAAAAATGTGAATCAATGTCTATTAAGCATTAATCGGGCATTGTATAACAAATCTCTAATTAGTATCTAGCGCTTTTTATACTCATTTTTAGTGATATCTTAGAGAATCTATTATGGTAAAGAAAAATAATTAAATCCACATACTAAAACCTCCATATTACGCATCCTTATAACCCAAATTAGTAAATGAATCATTCTTCATAAATAATACAACCCTCTATATAGGTATCCTACAACTAAAAGTGAGAGAGTTTTAAAAAATGTCAACCTAATAGTTGCCACCACATTAATTTATGTGGAAGATCATCAGAAAATGAGTTTTAATGATTTCATGTCAACTAGAATGTATAATATACAGTTTATTTCTATATGACTACAAAAAAGATTAAAATCCTTAAACCTTTTGTAGGAGGATGTATATGACAGTGTTTAATAAAATTTTAAAGGAGAGGAACTTCAAAAAAGATGAGAAAAACTTTCATGAAAAAGTGATCACCAATTCAATGTGTTATACTGAAGGATGAGTATGAGGTTTTAAGTATGAAGAATATTAAACATTTTTCTTTCAACCGATATACAAATGCTTAAGATACAATTATATTTAAAAAGTGGACGCTTATATAAAGCTAGCTATGATACTAACGTTAGAGATTTGATATAACTAATGTCCAAACAATGCTTTAATCGACATTACATTCACGCTTTATTATCCATTCTTAAAAACATTTGTATTAATCAACTTGAAACAGTTTTATAAGATACCAATTTAACCTTTGCCATCTCAAGGATCCTGATTTTAAACATTTACAGCAAGAACAAATTGAGATCCAATTCTCTTTAAGAATTTCATTTGGACAAATACTAGTAGGATTTCTATCCATACAAATTTTATTCAAAACAAAAGAAACTTTGTTTATGTGTCTAACAAAATGACAGTAAACCCTAAAACACTAAATCAAAGAATATAAAAAAAATTACGTGAAATCAAAAGTCTTCGAAACACAAACGTAAGTATTTATGTAGTTTTGCTTTAACATGAAATGATACGTAACTGTGAGAGAAAAGTTGAGAAAATTTCCGAAAGTTAAAATAGTTGATCAATGAAGGTTAAAATTGGTATAACAAATTTGCTAGAAACTACTCTATACAAAGTTTTATTAAACATGAATATAATAACTCATTTATTGTCTTATAAGCAATGCCCACGAATATTGCATAACAAATCCCTACTAAAATAAACTAACAAAAACTTAAAAAGTAAAGTATGATGTGTGTAGTGATAAGTAAAGTTAGAATGAGAAGGCTGAAATAAATTTGTAATCACATATTTCAAATGGTTAGGAAGAAATTCAAAAAATGATACATTCATTTTTATAGATGCAACTAATATATGGCTCGTGTTTTAATTTTACTTTTTATCCGATCGTAAATCTACTAATACACTGACAATATTATTTGATATTCAATACCATATATGCTTAAACTTGGAATTAATATGAGCTTACTTTATATTTTCTAATGCCAAAAGAAACTCTTGAGCCATATTAGTCAAAATGTCTATTGCTAAAAGAAAAGTTAAAGTTGGTAACTTACCGATACAATTTATGGTGCAATCTATGTTCTTTTTGGAAGAAGTATGATACGTAGTACTACGTACAATTGATGTTGGTCTTTATCTAAATAGGCTATGTGGAAACTTTAATTTAAAGGCAATTTCATATATTCGGTTCTTTTAGTTAGAAATTTTTCGCATATACGCAAACATGCATTAAAAACATTATACATCATACATTCAATAGTTGGATTTAAGGTATATATGAAATTAAGCACAAAAGTAAGATGATATATGAAATTATTCATTTAATTAAATAATATACAATACGAGTTTGTTAAACTATAAAAGACATGGTTAGTCCAACGTATATTTTTCTTATAGATATGTTATACACTTATACGAATAAATGAATGTAGGTGGCGTTCGGATTTAACATAAAGTTACCTCTAAACTACAAGCTCTCAATGTGCTCCAGCATTTTTGGTTCTGCAACAATTCGAAAAATATTTTAATATGATGCTCGATACATATATGAAAAGTGAGTATCAATAAATAGAAGTATATAAGTTGCCAACCAAATTAAGTAAAGTAGACGACATTATTGAACAGAAGAAGATCTTGAGCTACAAATGTATCAAATCATATGTGTTTTTCACGAGCATTTATGGTTTGGCTAGGTCGAGTCACTACAAAAAAAAAATCAATTTACATAGTTTTTTAATCATAATTTTAAAATGTACGTAGAATTTTATTAGTTAATTAACACTTAATAATGTGTATAAATTGGTTCATTTATAAGTGTGAAAAAAGAGTTGTAAAACAATACATTTTTCACACTTATAAGTGTATAAAAAAATTCATACTTTTAAGTATGTAGAAATCAAAAAAATGTTCACACTTAGAATTAGTTTGTAACACATATTTTCTCCACACTTCATCGGGTGTGAAGAATTTGAGTGTTACGTTTAATTCTTACACTTAAAAGTGTGAATATTTTTTTGATACACTTATAAGTGTGAAAAAGTGTATTGTTTTACAACTTTTTTTTACACTCATTAATGTAATTAATTTTTACACATTATCATGTGTTAATAAAGTAATATGAGAATATAATTATTTTTTTATTTGTTGTGTAGTTATTTTTATTTTTCTTATTTTATAGATTTTATAACCATTCTTCCTTTTTATTTAACAAATTTTTATTAATGATGAGAAGTAAAATGATCACAAGATTCACACAATAAACGTAATTTAAAACATGTCTAGGTTTTCTAAAACTTGTTCATTTGACTTGAAAACCAAATGTAGGCACTAGTACAAAAACTTTTTTTAAACGGTTAGAATAGATTACTTAAAACTTATAGTATACAACCGTTTTCTATAATAAGCCTTAAAAAATAGGGAGATATTTTACTGTAGCTTTAAAGAGGAATATGGATCTTTTAATACGTTATTGAGCGACAACCGCTTAAAAAACCAATGTAGAAATTATATCAAAAATATCTCGAACGGTTCTAATGTATAATTGTATAGAGAAAAATTCATTAGTTTATTCCGTTAGTTTTTATTAATTCATTTCTTTCTTGAGCATTTCATTGAGTAAATTCCGCTATGTTTCATCAACCCATAGAACTCTCACCACTTACCACACATTACAATATCACTGAGATTATAACACATTAAAAGATAAGAAAGAAGATAATTAAGCAAAGCTGTAACGAGAGTGAAACCATCATCTTTCAAAAACTCGCCTGTCGATCACCGAAACCGTAAAGAAATGAATGATGGAATGAACATCTAGGATAATATTGTATTTTCAGATTAATAAGCATAATCAAATCTTAACTAGTTTTATAGTAAGTTTCAAATAAAACTTAATTACCATGTTCATGGAACTGTTGGTGAGGATATATTTCCGAGCAAATTGCATCTTGCTCTATTGCGAATTCGGATGTTTAATTCAAGGATATTGGTGTTTTATAGAAGAGAAGTAAAAGACAAAGGAAAGACAATAATATTGGGTGTTTGCGTATGTTTAACTATGAGACCAGTGAAACAGAATATAATTAAAAATAAGCATGAGGGACTAGAAAAAACCTCGACACCTAAAAGTAGGAATAGAAAAACACACATTTCGTATAAAACGATCTAAAAAATAGCCGTAATATATAAGATGAAAAACCTCATTAAATAGATTATCCAAACTTTTATTATGTTCCACTAAAAGATCGCGTCATCTCTTTTTTATTGTATTGGAATAACACTCTCACAGTTTCTACTATTTGTTCTATTTTGTGTAACTTTCACAATGGTTTCTTCTTACCAAACATCAATCACAAATCATCATGTTACTAAGGATGACATGTGAGTTTGCAGATGATGTGGAGATTTATGCAAATTACATGGAATTCTATCAAGTGTTAACAAAGAACTATTGCATGGTTAGTTTATCACTATATTAAACTGACCCATTAGACTCAATCCTTTCAAAATTGTCATTAATCACATGCAAATATCAAATTAATTACTAATATTTTAAAAACTTCACCGAATGAGTTTAGAATTCTTAAAATTGTTTTCAATACAATTTCTTGAATTTTTTTTTTAACGGCGGATTTTATTGAAACAAAAAGACTAGCAAGAAGCTAGAAATTACAAAGTAAGAAGATGCGGGTTTTTAAGCCAATCTACACAACTAAAAGACTTTTTACATCTATGTTTACACCAAATGAAGGATCGGGTAACTACCTCCACAATACAATTTCTTGAATGATCATGTATATTAACAATTTCCTTCATGGTTGCAATGTTATTCGAGTCAATTAACATTTTCCTTCATGGTTTCAAGTCCTATAAACGTCTATGAATAACTTTGATATAACTAATGCATCTATATTATTTACTCGACTGTTATATGAACTTAATATTTCAACGAATTTTGGTGCCAACAATCCCACATATACATTAGGTGACACATTAGCAATCCATGTCATCTAAATAAACATGTACACGTCATATGACAACATGGTGATTAGGAAAAAAAACTGAAAATTACACATAAATAGAACAAACATTAAACTTTAGTGGTTTTTCATTCAAGAAAATAGTTTGAATGACTTTAGTGGAACACTAGTGAAACTTGGTTACTATTTAATGATTTTTTTCTTATATAAATCTATAAAATTGTTTTTTTAAGAACAAAAAAAAAGTACAAATACAAGAAGAAAGGCAACCAACCTCCTTTAACAAAATAATTACTGGAAAAAGGAAGGCCCTCAAACAAAACAAACAATATGTGTAACAACCAACTATAACTAAAAGAGAGAAAAGTGATTGCACATGACCCACAAAAACGAATCATGAAAATAACCAAGGAATCATTACTACAGATTGGAATGCTAAAGACATGGATAATATCATTCGTGTTCTTCATGTTTTCTATCTAGCCTCGGGTCTCAAGATTAATATTCACAAGTCTAATATTTATGGTATTGGGGTTAATAAAGATGAAGTTTTAAGTATGGCTAGCAATGCTGGTTGTATTGCAGGTGATATCCCTTTCAATATGAAGTCTATTGGTTCCAATATGAAGTCTATTGCTAGCTGGAAGACGCTTGGTTCCAATATAAATGGACCCGAACAAAGAAGCTTCGGTCACTCGAAGATACAAGACAAAAGTCTAGCTCGTTAGTTGATTAATTAATTAATGTTTATTAATGTAATTGGGCTGACAAAGAAAAAGCCTGAAAAGCCCAACAAAAGCCTAGAATGGGCATAACCTTGTTAGTATAAATACACCTAGTTTAGTCAAAAATTAGGTTAGACATTAGAGACAATATAGTTAGCCACCAAAAAGGTTTCTTCTTTCAATCATCAATAAAGTTTTAATTTTTCTGCATCTTGATTCTACACTTCATTGTTAAGGATTCGTATGAATGATCATGGAACCTACAACAATGGTCAAACCTTGGTCAACCCACAAGAGGACAAAAACCCTTGAAAATACCAAAATAACCCTTAATATTAAATCATTTTCACTATAAGTCCTTAAATGAATAACACCGTTAGTCCTTTTATACCAAAGGACTAACGGTCGTTAAGTCATTTATAAACCAAAAACCAAAACTATTTCCCCGAGCCCAATACCCTTAAATAGCCCAAGTCAACAACCCTTTTTAAAATCGGTCAAAGAATAAAATAAGAAAAGAAAAAGGGGCGGGTGAAAACACTGTTCACCGTCCCCTTCCTTCCTTTTACCCTGCACACTCGTACACCAAATTCACCCCCACTTAAATGGTGTTTACCCTTGTTTCTAGAAGCTCTGACACCATTTGACACTCAGATGTCCACGCTGGCGATCCCGTGCATTCTCATTGGTGGAATTAACGTGGCAGTCAATAAAGGACTTGGATCAATTGGTTTGAAGACGGTTTGATATGGATGGCTAGGATTAAAAGACTCAAGACGCTCCTGAGAGCCTAGAATCTTCCCTTCATAGCTATAAATAGCTCACTCGGATTACACAACAAAGGCATCTAGGAGTAGGATTATAGTAGGAGTAGTGTAGTCCTCTTTTTTACCTTATTTTCAATTTTATTAGCTTATTTGTAACTTTAGCCTATTGTCTTTCAACTTTCTGTATTTT
>BQNB010024818.1:45263-60300 GCA_026074375.1 Tanacetum coccineum
GAGTACGAATGCTCCTCTTTCTACTTCTACACCTTCTAATTCTTTTGAAATTCAACAACTCGCCGCTTCTCTTGAAGACAAAATGGATATTCGAATGAGCCGATTGGAAAAGATGATTAGTACGACTCCTGCTACCGTCAAAGCAGTCGAGGAAGTTTGTGTTACGTGTGGTGCAAATCATAACTTCAACAATTGTCCGTTAACACGAAGTGGAAACGATTTTCCCGTTTTTCATGATAACATTCATCAATTCTAACAAACTGCCGCCGTTGGCAACTTTGTTCAAAAAAATCCTCCTAATTTGGCAAACCAAATGAGACCACCCGGTTTTAATCAACCAAATGTTCAAAACAACAAAGGAAACCAAAGCCAATATCAAGGAAACAATTTCAATTCGAATCAAAACCGTGGAGGCAATTTCAACCAAAACTGTCAAAACAATCAAGGAGCTGTTTACCAAGCCACACCATACCAACCACCAACAAACCAACCTTTGGTTAATCAAGCTTTACCTCCCGTTTCCCAAATTCAAGGTGTGTCTAAAACGGATTTTGAAAGTTATGCTAAGGCTAATGATGCGAACATAAATAACTTGCAAATGAGGGGGGGGGGGGGGGGGAAGTGGATAATTTTTCAAGGAAACCAAATGATTTTTCAAAGAATTTAACAATTGATTCCTCAAAAGAAGCAAGATGATTTTTAAAAGATGATGCTAAGTTTTATGCAAAACTATCATACCAACCAAGCTTCAAGTTCAAGTTCAATACCAAGCAATACCATTCCAAACCCTAGGAACGAAGCCAAGGCAATTACTACACGAAGTGGTGCCTCATACGACCGGACCCCCAATACCACAGCCTGTGGTGAAAAGGAACCCAGGGTGACAAAGGAATAACGAAGCTACCTAGCACCGAAGACATCCAACCTCCTTTGGTCCAAGATCAAAACAAAGACAAAGAACCAATCAAAGAGCCTTCTTTTGCTCAAAAGACCAAGACTAGTTTGCCTTACCCTTCAAGACTTAGCAAAAGAGAAAATTCGTGAAAAGGAAGCTATCCAGCTTTCAAAGTTTTATAGGAAATTTTCCGTAATCTTCACTTTGATTAAGTTCGCGGATGCTCGTCATTCCATATGCCAAAGTTTGCTACCCGATGTTTCAAAAAGATGCTTAATAACAAACACAAGTTAATCGAGTTAATCAATACATCTTTGAATGAAAATTGTTGTGCGGTTGTCCTCAAAAAGCTTCCGGAAAAGCTAGGTGACCCCGGTCGATTTCTTATTCCATGTTATTTTTCGGAGTTTGATAATTGCTTAGCCCTCGCTTGATTTAACGTGCTATCAATTAATCAAATGCCTCTTTCCATTTGGAAAAGCTTGGACTACCCCGGGCCCTAAATGATAAACTAAAATGGTGTTAGAATTACCGATCCGAACAATTTCCTACCCACCGGTGGGTAGCCGAAAATGTTTTTGTCAAAGTAGGGGAAATTCTACTTTCCGCCGTTTTGTTTGTTTCTTGATTTCATAGCCGATCCTCGAGTACCGTTGATACTCGGGAGACCTTTTCTTAGGACAGCTCATGCTTTAATTGATGTGTATGAAGGAGAGATAACACTTAGAAATGATGATCAATCTTTAACCCTTAAATGTGGTGATACTCCTTCTATTTCATACAACAATCTCGAATCGTTGAAGAAAGTTGATCTTATTGATGTTACGTGTGAAGAATACTCACAAGAAGTCTTAGATTTTTCCGACTCAGTTGCGTATGGCAATCCTTCTCCCGGATACGATCCGATTGTTTCAAATTCTTCTCCGACTCTCACTCCTTTCGGGGATAGTGATTTTCTACTTTTGGAAGAAGCTGATACTTTTCTTGCTATAACCGATGATCCAACTTCACCGGAAGTTGATGAAGCTTATTATGACCCAGAGGGGGACATTCTCCTTCTCGAATCTCTTCTCAATAGTGATCCTTCGCCGTCACTAAATCAAGGAAATTACTTACCAGAAATCAAAGAAAGAAGCATAAAGTATTTGTAAATCTGCTAATCTTCAAGTCGATCATTGAAACCACCTGAGTTGACTTAAGACTTACCACCTCATTCACGCATACGAATTTTTAAGCAGATAACGAACAAAATGCCTGTTATAATTGCAAAGATTTGAAGGCGATGTAGAAAAACCAGCATCAATTCATAAAGTTCTTTGAAATCCTGATAGCACAGCAATTGCTTGGAAGCTCTCTGACATTAGTATTAACCCATAATTTTTGTTCTCCTAAAATTCTAATGGAAACACTAAGAACCAGCTGTCCACATCCAGAGAAGTGTTTAATCCAAAGAGTCCATGATTCATTAAAAAGAGGTTGAAAAACTTCTGACGCGTGGATTGATCTACCACTCTCATATAGTCCTGGGTTAGCCCTGTACACTGTGTACCAAGAAAAATGAGAATAACCATAGTAACCAATGATGAAAATGAATTAGTGCCGACAAGACTTATAATGGGATGGAGAGTATGCATAGATTATCGTAAGTTGAACGAAGCTACAAGAAAAGACCATTTCCCTTTGTCGTTCAAGGATCAAATGCTTGAGAGACTCGCAGGAAATGAGTACTATTGTTTCCTCGAAAACGGTTTTCCTCGGTTAATTTCCAAATTCTAATTGATCCTAAATGACCAAAAAATGACCAACATTCACCGCCCACCACAGAACGTTTTCTTATCGCGCTAATGCTTTTGGTTTATGCAATGCACCAGCCACATTTCAGAGGTTATGATGGCAAATCTACCATGAACATGATTGAAAATACAATGGAAGTCTTCATGGATGATTTCTCGGTTTTTGGAAATTCTTTTTCTACGTGGCTTACCAATCTAGAAAAAAATGCTTAAATGGTGTGAAGACACCAACTTAGCTCTAAATTGGGAAAAAAGCCATTTCATGGAAAAACGTATCGACTCGAACATAAGATCTCGAAGAAAGAATTGAAGACGACAAGCTAATATCGATGTGTAATTTCTATGCCCCGTCACCCAACCTCCATTAAGGGAATTCGAAGTTTATCGGGCAAGCTGGTTTTATCGAAGATTATCAAAAGATTTTTTGAAAATCTTTCGACCCCAAGCCCATCTCTTAGAGAAAAACACTCCTTTGCATCTCTCGGAAGATTGCATTCTAGCCTTTCAAACATTGAAAAAGAAGTTAACCGAAGCTCCAATTCTCATTGCTTCGAATTGGGACCAACCTTTTGAAATCATGTGTGATGCAAGTGATTATGCAATAGGTGCGGTTCTAGGGAAAAGGATTCAGAAGCATTTTAGACCAATTCATTATGCGAGCAAAACGATGACTGAAGCAGAATCGAATTATACCACAACCGAAAAAGAGATGCTTGTGGTAGTTTACGCTTTTGAGAGTTACGTCATATCTTATCAAACCACAGTGTTTTTTGACACAGACCACTCCGCATTGAAATACCTCTTCAACAAGAAAGATGCCAAAGCAATATTGCTTAGATGGGTCTTACTTCTTCAAGAATTCGATTTTAAAGTGATTGATACCAAAGGAGCTGAAAACTATGCAGCCGATCACCTCTCTCGTCTTGAAAACCCGTATGAGAATGTTTTTGATCCTAAGGAGATTAATGAAACCTTTCCTCTTGAAACATTGAATACGGTGACTTCTCATGATAATCAAAGTACCCCGTGGTTTGCTGATATAGCAAATTACCACGCGGGGAATTTTCTCATCAAAGGAATGTCCACTCAACAAAAGAGAAAGTTTTTCAAGGATGTAAAGCATTACTTTTGGGATGATCCCTATCTCTTTCGTACATGTGCGGATCAAATCAATCCGTAAATATGTGTTTTTTGGCCATGAAGCTCTTGAAATTCCACAAGCTTGTCATGAAGGACCCACCGAGGGCCATTATAGTGCTAATATAACCGCTCGGAAAGTATTTGATGACGGTTTCTTTTGGCCTACTATATATCAAGATGCTCATTCAATGATCAAATCTTGTGATGCATGTCAAAGACAGGGCAAAATTTCACATCGTGATGAGATGCCTCAAAATTCAATCCAAGTTTGTGAAATTTTCGAAGTAATGGGGTATTGATTTTATGGGACCTTTTCCGTCGTCTAGAGGAAACAAATACATACTTGTTGGCCTTAAACGATTATCTTTATCACAATGGGTTTAAAGCCAAAGCGCTCCCACCAACGATGCTAGGAGGTTAGTTTGTCAAATTTTGAAATACCCGTTTCCACTCGATTAGGTGCACCAAGAGCCATCATAAGCGATCGTGGGAACCCATTTCTGTAACGAATAATTTTGATAAAGTTATGTCTAAAAATGGTGCCACACATCATCTTTCCTACCAGCTTACCAACCCTCAAACTAGTGGTCAAGTCGAGGTGATGAATCGTGGACTTAAAAGAATCTTAGAAAGGACGGTAGGAGAAAACCGTGCCTCTTGGTCAGACAAGTTAGATGATGAATTGTGGGCATTCCGAACCACTTACAAGACTCCAATCGGATGCACGCCCTACAAGCTAGTTTAATTGAAAAATCTGTCATTTACCTGTTGATCTAGAACACAAGGGCATATTGGGCTCTTAAGCCATGCCAACATCGATCTCATACCCCGCGGGTGATCAAATAAAAACTCCACTTAACGAACTAAACGAGCTTCGAGAACAAAGCTTATGAGAATTCATTAATCTACAAGGAGAATACGAAGAAACTTCATGACTCAAAGATCAAGAATCGAATCTTCAATGTTGGTGATCAAGTCTTACTTTTCAACTCCCGATTAAAGATTTTCTCCGGAAAGCTCAAATCCCGATGGTCCGGTCCTTTCATTATTACCAAAGTTTTTCCTTATGGCACTGCCAAATTGTCTCATCCTGATGGTTCAAATTTCAAAGTCAACTGTCATCGTTTGAAGCACTACTATGGAGGGGATACACCACCATTGGTTATCCAGGATCTCCAAACTTTCCCTAAGACAACAAAATTCAGGATCAAGTCGAGCTTATGTGTTACTCGAGCTTGAGACTCGTGACCAAAAAACAAGCCGCTTCGTGGGAGTTCACCCCATGCTTATCCATTTTCTTTCTATAATGTGTTGTGATGTGTTGTGGTTATTCTCTTCCGGTTTCTTGTTGTTGTTTGTTTCTTGTGCATTTTTGCAGGATTGAACCAACAATTTCTGAAGCCTCTCGTGTCCGGTGTTGTATCCCGTTTCACTCGAGCTTCTTATCCTTTGTTTGAAATTAGTTTGGGGAGATCCGATATCCTTTCATCTTATCGATTCACGTTTATCTTTGCATAATTCATAAACGGCTTAGATTTTCATAGAGACCGCGAACTTTAAAAACATAAAGGACAATGTTTCGTTTTTAGTTTGGGAGGTAATCTTATCGATTTAATGTTACCTCTTATTGTTTTGTTTCTCGACGTACCCGTTTTCCCACAAAATACAAAATTATTAAATTTTAAGATCTGATTAAACAAAAGTGTAATGACACGAATGTAGGTTTTTCCGTTAGTAAGAATAGAAGTAATTTTTGACTCCGATCGAACATGTAAGTTCTGCTTTCTCCTTTACCAATTAATGGTGATAGTTGGTTCTAGTCTTCATATAACTTTAAACATGCTAAACTTGAAATCGTTAGTAAATGAAAGACATTGTGCTATCTAAAGAAGAATTTAAATATACCGAGTTGGATTTATATAGGCTAAGTATTTGCGAAGTTCTTTATTAGAAATTTAAATTGCAAGAATAAGAGATGATAGTGTTGTTTTAACTGAGTTAGTGTGCTAAACAAAGTTAATTTGGAAAAACTTAAAGGCTTATAAGAATAACTTGTGGTTTTTCTTTCCCAGAAGTTCTTACAAATGATTAATTATAACGTGTTTTCTTTAATTTTTAGCAAATTATAGTTTTTAACACTTAAAAGTCAATCAACAATATATAGAGAAAAAAGCTTTATCGAAATGATGAATTCAACATCGTTGGTAAAATAAGAATTGTTAGTTCAAAGTTTATACTTGGTTTCTAAAATGAAATTTTCTATTTGCAAAAATAATGCTCTTAAAAAAAATTTAGTTGGTGAATAAACAGGATGCATAGTAAATAAATTCTTAGAGTTAAATAAATAATAACAAACTCCATCGCAATAAAAGTACATGGGCATTTTGTCGGTTCGACATCCCATTGACATCGAAAATAAATGTGAGGATGTATATTTAGGTTGGTATCATAATAAGTACAACGAGGTCTTGTCCGGATGCGTGGCCGATGTGTCTCATAGAGAAAAGTGATACAATTCCTAGCCTAATAATGTAATAGTAATAATAATGTTGCAAAGTTTTAGAAAATAAATAGTAAATATTTTCAATTTTCAAACAAGGCATTGCTTTTTTTTGAACTAAGGTTTGCAAAAGTCTACAAAGCTTTTTCATCGGAAGTTCATGCGTCTCGATTATTATTCTCCGGATGGGGTGTCAAAAGCCTTAGCACTACCCGAATAGGTGGGTTGCTAGGAGAAGAAAGTCATTCCATGGGCAAGTGAACCAATGATGTCTTATCAAGAGAGGTTTTTGTCTGCTTCGAGTTTGTGATTTTTAGTAATGTGATTAACATATTAGCCTAAAAGTCCCATGGTGTAAAAGCTGTCGGATTTCAACAATCTAAATATGTGGATTTAATGTTTAAAATTAATTTGAGCACAACACAACCTCAATATATGATTTTATGTCGGGAAGAGGCAATTTCACAAGTTGAACATTATAAGTATTCCTTAGCATCTTAGTTCGTAATTAACAGTGATCTTATTTTTAAGCTTAGCATGGGAAAAGTAAAAAATCGGGAATGACGAGATTATCTGTTAGACACTTAATTGTGCTTTTTGTTCGATGATCCTTAAAGTTACCAATGAGGTAATGAAAACAATACATTATGTCAACACAAATAAGTTGTAGTTAGGAATATATCAAGAAAAATCATAAAAAATAAAAAGTTTTGAAAATGGGAATTCGGGTGTTTTATAACTTGTGATCTCTTAGCTCTCTCAACAAAAATCTTTGCTACTTTTCAAAGGTTTAGTTTGGGGAAGTTTCGAGGTATTTGGTTATAAGGCATGTGATATTGTGTGAGGACACGCAATCGTTTAGTTTGGGGAATTTTGATAAGTGTAAAATACACATATCCGTTTATACCTAAAATAACCCAATTAAACCCAAAACATGCTAAAAATGGCAAAAATATACTTGTTTTTGTGTTTTGTGTGTGCAGGTACGGATATATCAAAAATCACAAGAAAATCGTCAAAAACGGGCAAACACGGACACGAGAAACGGAAGAGTACAAGAGAGCCAAAGATTCAAAGCCAAAGTCAAAGAAAGTCAACTTCAGTCAACTATGGGTCAACAGAAGTCAACTCACTAGAAGACAAATCCCAAATGTTACCCAAATAGTCCCTCAAGTTTCAAAAATCACACAAATGGTCCCTAAACCTAAATGGATCATACCCGGATCCAAAAGCCCATTGCCCCTAGCCCAATACCCTTTTATAAAACCACAAGGACCATTTCTGTCATTTATGAAAGTCCTTTTACACCTTACTCTTTTATAAACCAACCACAAGGACCAAAGTTACCAATGTCCCATACTCACCCCCTATTTACCCGTATAAGTAAAAATAGCGGGAAAAGCCATTTTTACAATTCCACCATCACTCCCTGTTCACCTCCTGGTTCCCAAATCAAAGGTTATTATAAGTATAAGGGTCAAAATGAGTAATTCAAAGGTTCAAGTACACCATGGCAGGGAAAAACGTCACTCAAGCATTCTCATTGGCCATTACCCACAAGAAGGACACACGTGGATAGTGAAGAAAACACACGGGGAAGTGGGATTTGCTCTAAATTATGCCTAAAAGAAACACAAGGTGTCTCAATCACGGATTGCCACGCTGGCAATCCGTGTAAGCTACCTAGTAATCTAACGGCTTATAATGATTTGCCAATCATTGAAGAATTGTACGGGCATGATTGAAATGATCTTGGGAAGCAAGGCAAGGCCTAGAATCTTCATCAACAGGCTATAAATAGCCCTCACTATCACACACACATACCACCTAGTTTTTAGATAGTAGGTTTTAGTTTAGCTTAAATTTCGTTATTTAATGTAATTTTTCTTAAATGGTTTGTATTTTCCTTTCTAAAGCAATGTAATGAAAGTTTTATGTTAATGAATCAGTTTTACTCTTAATCCGTCTCAAGCTCTTTTGTTACTCTAATAAGCTCTCACTTTTTTCTCCATAAATAAGCTAAAGCTCATATAAGCTCTCAATAGCTCTAATAAGTCTTTAAGCTTATTATTGAGCTTAAAACAAACCCTAATTACACCTTAACTTTAAAATCAGAAGTAATATCCCACCTTGTCTATTTGGATTTGAGCTAATGGAAAAGGTGATCCAAAGATGGAATAGATCCAAGGACTATACTGGCTATTCTAAGATAAGCCATCAGCTGTTGATAAGACTCATTTGAGCAAATAGCTTTTTTGTTAGCCTAAAAGCTTTAAGTAAGTCTTCATTTACTTTCTTGTTTTAAATAATCTTGCTTAATATTTGCTTATTAGGATAGATCTGCTTATTTCCTGCTTATCAGGTCTCTATCTGAGCTTAATTGTGTTTAATTTTTTGCTTATTAGTCATTACTCTTATCTGTTTTAGCTTAAAAAGTTATAGATCAATAGTATTCATCAAATCTGTCTAAAAACACTTTTAAAACCTAAAAATTAGTAAGCATAATCATAAAACCTTGAATTTTAGCTTATCGTAAGTTGTTAGGATCATGTTTATTAAGGTTGTTTTAAGCTGTTAGTAATCTGGTAATTAGGATGTGTTCACTAGATTTCAAATTTCTAAGTTTAATAAAATCTGTCATAGTCTAAAGGGGTGTTTGGAAAAAGCTTGTTTGACCCTCAAAAGTCAAAAGTTTTGTAAATTATTTAGGACAATTTGATTAACAAATAAGATAAGGATTTAAAAGGGTTTGGATAATTAGTTTAAGCTTTTAAGCATTTTAAGGTTTATTCTTTATGCTCCTGCACCACGGGAGATTTTATTTTTCTTAGTTTGCTTAAAATTTTGATCCAAGCTCATTGGGCTTGTTTGTGTGTGAATTGTGTTCAAACACACTCAAATAGAGTGTGAAGTGCAAGTTTTCCCTTAGAGAAACATGCACATTTGTGTTTGTGGCTTTGCCATTTGCACTAGCAATAGTGACCTTAGTTACTACTATCTGTTTTTCTTCTAGCTTTTTCTCAGCTTAATTGATTTTCAAAATGTTTTTTAAAAGTTGTTTTAAGTAATTTTCCAGGTAATAAAAAAGGTTTTATAAGCTAGGAGTCCATAAGGATCCTCTAGCTTAATTAAAAAGAAGCCTAAAGTCCCCCCTCAGGAACCTGTTTTTATACTCAAGCTAACAGTAATAACTTCTAGTTAGTACTGTTGGGCTGTATTTTAGCTTATTAATAAAGTTTAAATTGTCAAATCTATCTCTTTTAATTAGCTTATGTAGAGTATTTAGAATTAGAATTAAGCATTCTTAATTAGAGTTAAGTCTGATTTAGTTTTTTTTTTTCTTTAAAAAATTCCAAAAAGCCAAAAACAGTAGTATTAGAATTTAGCTTCTAATTTTAAAATTTTAAGTTGTAGTATCTGATTTTCTTGTTTAAACTTATAGCTTATTAGTTGTTTGTTAAGTTCTCATAATCTTAGTTCATGTCTTAGCTTATTGTGCATTTGAGCTTAGCTTAATTTTGAGCTTTTAGAGTTTAGTTCTGAATTTGCTCTTTTGATCTTAAATTCCTATATGCTAAAGTGTTCTCATTAAACCTATGCTTATTAGGATTAGCTTATTCTCATCATAAGCTTCTTATAATAGCTTTTGTTTTTAAATTTGAGCTTAAATCGAGTCGTGTGCAAGTGTTTTAGTGTTAACAAGCATATTGAGTTTTTATGCTCACTGTCTAGTAATAAGCTGTTTATTAGCTTATTTAGTGCTTTTCATAAAAAAGTTCGTTTATTAAAATCTTATATTAATTAGCTTATTAACAACTTTGCTTTTATAAGTTTTTCAAAAAAAATTTTTAAAAAAAGGGAAACCAAGGAGGTCAGGGGTGAGTCGGGCTCGAACCCCCGACCTCGACCTAGTCTCAACCTTCATACACACTCACTCCTTACCGCTGTGCCCTTGGGTCTTTTTCATAAGACCCCTGGCACAAATCACAATCTTTTATACTAATTTTGCCTATATAAGCCAAATAAGCATGTCAAGCAAATTTCGTGGCTTATTTTATAAGCTACGACTTCGGGCTTATTTTTCCTAGGATTCATATAGCATAAGCTATTTTCTGTCTTTTTTCTAGAATTTTTACTAGTAGTTTAGTATTTTTAATCTTTTATTTTCATTAAAAACTTTAAAAAATCATAAAAAATAGAAAAATAATCCGAAAAATAAAAATCTTTTTTATAAAATTTTCTTTTATCATAAAGTTTGTAGGAAAATTTATTTTACTTTCGTAGGGTCTATTTTGCAAAAATTCATTTTTTAAAGAACGGGTTTCGTTCCCGTTCTCGGTTTTCAATTTTTAATTCGTTTTCATTCTAGTTTTTTTTTAAACTTCGTTTTTAGTCAATTAGAATACATTTTAAAAGAAAAATAAAAATTAGGTTTAATTTTGTAGAATTTAGGTTTTTGGCCTTAGTTTTAGTGTCCCGTTTCGCGTTTTTAGTTAAATTTTGAGTTTCTATTAATTATCTTTATGCTTAATTGTTAGTACTTGTTTATTTTAATCTTTTTAGCAGTTAAACAAATCAAACTTTGTTCCCTATTCAAATCATAATCCGAGCTAAAACGTGGTTTCAATTTCACAAGTCGTTGGGGAAACGACCCGGGTGATCATACTTCCCGGTTAAATATACGTATTATATATTATATATATATCTTTTAAGAGTGAATTTTCCTTAGGGAATTTTCTTAATTGCTCTTGTGGTAATATATCGTATATTTTATTAGTGTATAAAAAATAACATCAGTCTTCCTACCTTAAAAAAAAATAAAAAACCCAAACCCGTTTTTTTATTTAAATTTTTTTTTTTTTTTTTTTATGCCCATGTTCTCCCTCATGTAAATAATGCTGCTAAGGATGAGGACATGAAGTGATGGCCGGCCTATTGCCGAATCACGAGGAGGGGGAACGGGTGAACGAGTTGGTAGAGGTGGGAGGGGTAGAGGACCTAAGGGCGGTAATAATGAGCGTGTAAATGAATTGAATGGTCAAGGGAATGACCAGGGGTTGGGAGTCAATAGGAATGTAGAGGGAGTCAATGGGGGTGTAGGAGGAGCACCCGACTTCTCAACGATCATTACCCAATAATTGCAAAACCTTTTACCTGCCATTTTAGCTCAGGTTGGTAACCAAGGGAATGTTGGAAATCAAAATGGTAATGCGTCAAATGAGAATGTTCAAGAGAATGTTAGGAATGTGTTAGTGAATGGCAACCGGGTAGGTTGTTCATATAAGGAGTTCTTAGCTTGTAACCCTTAGAAAATATGATGGTAAGGGAGGTGTTGTAGTTCTTACCCGATGGATTGAGAAAATGGAGTCCGTGTAGGATATGAGTGGTTGTAGTATTGACCAAAAAGTGAAATACATTGCTGGTTCATTTGTGGGTAAGGCTTTAATGTGGTGGAACTCTCAGATCCGCACGCTAAGCCAGGAAGTTGTTGTAAGTATGTCATGGAATGACTTTAAGCTTTATGATTATTAGAAGATTTTGTCCTAGTCATTAGATGCAAAATTTGGAAACTGATTTTGTGGAATTACCCATGGCTGGTTGGCCATGCTAAACGTATACGGATAGTTTCATGAGCTGGCGAGGTAGTTCTCACATTTAGTGACTCCAGAAAAGTATGAAGATTGAGAGATACCTGTAGGCCTTCTCCACGACATATCCATGAGAGTGGTGCAGCAACAAAGCCAAAGACTATGCAGAAGGCAGTGAAAGATTCTGGTGCACTGACCGATGAGAGCTGTTAGGAATGGAGCAATTACAAAGGTTGAGAAAGAGGAAATGTGGGGAACCTACAAGGATTAAGATGGTAGGGATGATAATTAAGAACGACTAGGACGGAAATCTGCTTTTGCCTATACTGAAACCCTGTAGGGAAGAGAGAATGCGGGTGCTGGCCCAATTGTACCACTTTGCATCTCCTATTATGCAACCGGAGCTCTGTCGCCATGTTTTCAACTATAACCGTCCAGGTCATCTTGCAAGGGATTGTAGAGTTGTACCTAGGAATGTGAACCCGGTAAATGTAAGGAACCCAACACCTGCTCATGGAGCATGCCACGAATGTGGGAGTACCGACCATCTCAAGCCAGCATGTCCAAGATTAAATAGAGCATAAGGACCGGGAGGAAACCGTCCAAACCAAGTTGCTGCTAATAACGAGGGTCAATGTCTTGGAAACCAAGGGAACCAAGCTAGAGGTATGGAATTCATGTTGGGATCAGAGGAAGCTCGCCAGATCCGAACATTTGAAGGGAAACGTTTACTTTTGAACAATCCATTTGCACTACCTTATTTGACATCTGGCGCCGGACTATAACTTTGTTTCCACTACTTTCACATAAACCGTTGTTAGGCATAGAACCTAGTGAATTAGGTTTCAGATATGAGATTGAGATAGCTAGCAGGCAGCTATTAGAGATAGATAAGGTTATTCAAGGGTTGCCAAAAACAAAAAAAAAAAACTAGAAATCGATGGTCCAAGTCTTTGACATCGATTGATACCATTCGGCATAGGAGTTTTGATTGTGATTATAGTATGTATTGGTTGTCTAATCATAAGCTGGAAATCGTTTTCATGAGAAAAATGAGGATACCAAACGTGTTTTAAAAGGCTCAAGGCGCACTAAGCGCAAATGGCTTATGGAAGCTGAAAAGCGAGGCGCAGATCAAGGTGTGGGCTTCAGAATACGCTTCTCATAAATGAAGTAAATTATAATATTATAGACGAAACTTTATAGATTAAGATGACCTTAAATACACTAAAATTGTTACTGTATCTAAAAAATTGAATAGTTAAACCAAAAATATCAAGCAATGTATCAGATTCATGGCATTACGAGATTACGTTCTCTCATGCGTAAAATAGAGGGAGGAGCCTGTATGTGCAGACACTTGAATTGAATGACAAAAAAATCAAATTTATTGATTTATTTAGTTTCTAGCTAGTTTCTTGGTAATCTATTATTAACGTATGAGGGCGATGAAAGTTAAATTCGAAAAGAAAGTTTCAAAATCCGTCACCTTTCCTAGGCGCTGCTATGCACCCAGGATGAAATCCAAGGCTCTGCACTTTTTGTGAGCCTTGTACATGTGCGGAGCATCGATCTAAAAAAATCCTTAGAGCTTGAGCCTTAAGGCCTAAGCGCGCCTTAAGGCGCGCTTTTTAAAACTATGGATACCACTACTAGATGGCAAAGTGCTTAGAGTCTTAGGAGAAAGACCGGAAGAGAAAGCGAGACTTTTGATGAGTGCTAAGGCTAGCGATAAGAAACAAGAAGAGATTGTTGTGGTTAGAGATTTTCCCGAGGTATTTCCGGATGATTTATCAGGATTTGACCTATCTGGATTGCTACATGTTCGGGAAATTGAGTTAATCCCTGGAGCTACGCCGGTTGCAAAGTCTCCCTATCGTTTGGTACCTTCTGAATTGGAGGAGTTGTTTGGACAACTCAAGAAACTCCAAGACAAGGTTTCATTCGACCAAACTCATTGCCTTGGGGAGCACCGATGTTGTTTGTGAAAAAGAAGGATGGTTCTTTTAGGATGTGCATTGATTATAGAGAACTGAACAAGTTGACTGTTAAGAATCGTTATCCGCTTCCTAGGATTGATGATCTCTTTGACCAACTGCAAGGGCTGCAGTTTTTCTCAAAGATAGATCTTAGGTCTGGATACCATCAGCTGAGAGTGCATGAGGATGACATTCCAAAGACTGCGTTTAGAACTCGTTATGGACATTTCGAGTTCACAGTAATGCCCTTTGGTCTGACTAACGCACCAGCAATATTCATAGATTTAATGAATAGAGTTTGTAGGCCTTATATTGATAAGTTTGTGATAGTGTTCATAGACGATATCTTAATCTACTATAAGACTCGAGAGGAGCATGTAGAACACTTAAGGTTAGTCTTGGAACAGCTCAAAAAGGAGAAAATGTATGCTAAGTTTTCTAAGTGTGAATTCTGGCTAAGAGAAGTGCAGTTTCTTGGGCATGTGATAAATGGTAATGGGATTCATGTAGACCCTAGTAAGATTGAAGTTGTTAAGAATTGGAAAGCCCCTAGAACTCCGACTGAGGTTCGTTCGTTCTTAGGATTGGCTGGATATTACCGTAGGTTCATTGAGAACTTTTCTAAGATAGTCAAGTCTCTTACTATCTTGACTTAGAAGTGTAAGACTTTCGATTGGGTGAGGAACAGAAATTGACGTTTCAAACTTTGAAGGATAAGTTGTGTAATGCGCCTGTTCTAGCTCTCCTCGATAGATCGGAAGACTTTGTGGTATATTGTGATGTGTCCGGGATAGGACTAGGTTGTGTGTTAATGCAAAAAGGTAAGGTGATAGCCTACGCATCTAGGCAGTTGAAAATTCATGAAAAGAATTATATAACCCATGATTTAGAACTGAGAGCAGTTGTATTTGCCCTTAAGATCTGGAGACATTGTATGGGACAAAGAGTGTCATCTATATGGACCATAAGAGTCTCCAGCATATCTTTAGTCAGAAAGAGTTGAATATGCAACAACGTCGCTGGATAGAGTTGTTTAGTGATTATGACTATGAAATTAGCTATGTTAGATATGAGTATAAGACTCGGTCACCCCGTATATTTATTGTTTATAATAGTTCGTAGTTTAATAGTTAATCGTATGT
>BQNB010024819.1:0-51367 GCA_026074375.1 Tanacetum coccineum
TTAAGATTTCCAACTAATCCTTGTTTAACATCTAACTCATAATTAACTCTATCATTTCTCGTTCTTCGCAAATTTAAAACCTTTAATAAAAAGATCCGTAAATGCTTAGTATAAAAGTTAAGGGGCAAGCTAGAGCTCAACACGCTCGATCGAGTCAAAATTTATTCTTATTCTACCCAGCAGGAAAGTCAACATAGTGATAAAACACTTATTTTATTTTTGAAATTTTTTTAATTTTTTAATTTTTTTTTTGGTATTTTGGTGGTAAAAACGGGATTACGTGAAAACAACGGCTGCAGGCACAATCAAATCGAAAGATCCCCCTATACTAGAATTGAACATTGTCCTCAATGTTTTAAGAAGGGTCTCTACATAAATCTGAAGCCGTTTATTAAGTATGCTCAAAGATAAACATTAGTCGATAAGATTTGGATATTGGATTCCTAATATGAAGATGAGGATGTTGAAGCTCGAGTGAACGAAGGACAAAACCACAAGCACGAAAGGCTTCAAAATCCGGGCAATCCTAGACATACAAAAAAAACACAAAACACGAGAAAGGAAGAGGCAAGCCTCCTCAAAACACACTTATTCATTACTACTATTATAATTATATTAGGATAAGCATGAGTTGCCACCCACGAAGTTCTTATTTTTGTTAACCGAGTCTTGAGCCTGACTCGATCCCCTATACTTGAGTTGGTCAAGGAGGATAGAAATAGAGAAACGGAACATCATCGTGCTTTTAGAATGTCCCCTCCATAGATCATTATCGGGCTTTTAGAAAAATAAAAAATGATCTTTGAAGTATTAAAGCCCCGATGAGATAAGAGATGAGGAGATTTTTCCTCTTTTGAAGAAAGACTACCAGGATTGAAGACTTTATCCTCATTTTCAGATGAAAATGGGAGCAAAGTGTCAATCACTGGAAAAAGCGGATCACGGATGAATGAGATAGAAAATTCATTTGGTGATAGAAATTTCTTGGATTGAACTTGAATGAATATCCCTAGATCGAAAATCTTGTTTCTAGTTCCGGAAGGAAAAGAAACTACAAGGTTGAATCCGAGGGAATCACTAGAAAGAGTGAACATCAAAATGAAATGACTCATTTTCATGAAGTGAAGGGGAATCATTGCTAAGCAATTCTTCAAGGAAAAGGATATCCCCTTTAGAGTCATAGTCATCATTCTCAATGATTCTCAATGCCCGGTGGCATAGAGTCATCCGGAGTAAGAAATAAATCGATCTCCTCCATAAGAGAGTCACTATCCTCAACAAGGATAGGAGATTGAGAGAAAGATTCAATTATAGCATCAGAATTTTCAGAATTAAATTCTTCCGGAGGTCGAGGGGATGAATTATCATACAACAATTTCTCAACAAGACGAATTTCTTCCTCAGGATCAAAGTCGGCTTCATTAATTCCTGGTGAAATTAAATCAATCTGAGCTAGTTCACCAGAGAACTCCTCAAGAAGAGAATCGAACTTAGGAGAAGAAATAATCAAAGTGTCTTGATTAAGCAAGGATTCTATAAGATCAGACTCTGCATTAAAGTGATGTGGATCTATCTTAGGTAGAAAATGATTTCTTTCATAAAAAAAGTGGTTCGAATAAATTTCCTTTGGAAGTCCTCATTAGGAAAATGACTCGTCGTCAACTCAAAAAGAGGATTAGAGGGATAGTTGTAAAATTATCACAAACGGGACATCCCACTCACTTTGATATCGGAAAAATTCCCTGGACTCACTTGGGATGGTCATGGTTCTCAACACTAGACTTTATTATTACGTCCGATTTCTGTTTCCGTTAATAGTGGATGCTCGTTCCCACATACTTAAAGAGGTCCGTAATGGAAAGTCGAGAGTGATCTTGCATCAAACGATGTCCTTTCAAGATATTTGTGGAATTTCTTTTAACTTCATCTGGAAAAAGTTCCTCGTCGTCATCACCATCATAGAAAATGTCGTGATTATGATAGATACGTCAAGCGAAAGGCTCGAAAGGATTAGTAATAATAGTAGCACTTTTGGTCAAATGAATAGTATAAGTAGTAGATGAAGTGCTAATATTATCATAGTCAGCATTGTAAAAATATGAGACGGATGAAGGCTCGGAAGGATTAGCTGCATGTTCTTCTGCTAACAATTCTTGTTTTTCCTCAACTGCCTGCTCTTGTAAAAGAATAGCCCCATGCTCACGTCGTTGACTCCTTATTTCACAATAGGATTGCATCATTGTTTTTAATTCTTCGATACTTATCTCTTCAGGAGGTTGATGAACGTCAGAATACTGCGGGGGTTGGAATCGGTCAAAACCGAAAGAATTAGAATTATAGAAATTTTTGTTCATCGGTTGACACTGAAAAGTCTCATGAGGACCCCCGCAGTTTTCACAGCAAGGAAATTGTTGTGAAGTTTGTGGAAAATTATTATCAAAGTTTTGATTGAAACACAGGTCCTGATTGTAGACAAACGGAACTTGAGGTGGACAATCATAACCATAATGAGCATCGTTCCCACATAACTCACAAGTATGCCGTTGACAAAATAAATCGTCTAACGGATCTCCACTCCCGAAACAACCACGTCGGTTGTATGACGACATTAGAATTAAACAAATAGGAGGGTAAGAGAAAGAATTAAACGGATTAGAGGTTACGGAGAATATTTTTGGATTTTTATGAAAGATAAATATAAAAGAAAATATTTTTGGGACCGAAAGTCAAAGGTGCGTGGTAGCTCTCTAGAAAACGCACAAAGAAGCGGAGGAGCGGGTAAGCGCGAAGCATTTTAAAAACCTTCTCCTTTCGGGTCGAAGTTCGTTGGATCAACCCTCCTTAAACCTCTCTTATAGTTTGTAATCTAAAGGTGAGCCGATTTGACAATTGACATAACGGTTGAATTTGTTGTTTTTCAATTTTTTTGGAATTTTTGATTACTTGATAATAGAAAAATATTCACAAATGAAAGCGATAACTTCACGGGGAAGGGTCTTCAAACACTAATCTTCAAAAGTAAACACGATAATCGCACACACATCCTTGGCAGCGGCGTCAAAAATTAATTCTTAAAAATAAATAAATAAATATTATTTATATATATTTATATTTATATATATATTATATATATATATATATATATATATATATATAGTAATAATTGCTTAATACATATATATAATATATAACCAAAATATCAATTAAGAAGAAGAGTAAGTATTCTGTAAGGTTTTTAAGAAGGAAAATTGCTTTTAACCAAAGCAAAATCCAAAACCTTCCCGGGTCGTTTCCGATGGGGGGTGAAGTGAGAATTGAGTTTAAGTTCGTGATCGATGATTAAATGATTAAATGAATTTTTTTTTTTGATTCTATTTCTACAATTAATATGCAAAATTAACTAAAAGCAAGCTAAAGATGAAAGCAATTAAAGTTAAAACACGAAAAACGATAACGGGATCAAAACCGAGCTTTAAAACCTAAAATCTCTAAATTTTAACCATTACAAAGCAAATTTAATTTTTAAATTTGCTTTTGTAGGTGTTAAAAAATTTAGGAGATTTAGGTTTTTTTTTTTTTAAAGTCGGGTTTTTTGATCCCTTATTCGTTTTTCGTGTTTAAATTTAATTGCTTTCTTCTTTAGCTTCGATTTTAGTTAATTTGGCTATTAATTGTAGAAATTGAATCAAAAAAAAAAATTCATTTAATCATTTATTCATGCGATCACGACTTAAACTCATTCTTCAATTCAGCTCATTCGGGAAACGACAGGGAAGGGGAAGGTTTTGGATTTGCTTTGGTTAAAAGCAATTTTTCCTTCTTAACAACCTACAGAATAACTTACTCTCTATTAATTGATATTTTGGTTATACATTATTTATATCGTATTAAGCAATTATTTACTATTATATATATATATATATATATATATATATATATATATTATTATATATTATTTATATATATATATATTTAATATTTATTTATTTTTAAGAATTAATTTTTGGCGCCGCTGCCAGGGAGGTGTGTGCGATTATCGTGTTTACTTTTGAAGATTAGTGTTTGATGATCCTTCCCCGTGAAGTTATCGCTTTCATTTGTGAATATTTTCTTCTATTATCGAGTAATCAAAAATTCCAAAAAAATTTGAAAAAACAAACAAAAATTCAAACGTTATGTCAATTGTCAAATCGGATCACCTTTAAATTACAAACTATAAGAGTGTTTTAAGGAGTTGGGTTGATCCACCAGAACTTCGACCCGAATAAGGAAGGAGTTTTTAAAACGCTTCGCGCTTACCCGCTCCTCAGCTTCTTTGTGCGTTTTCTAGAGAGCTACCGCGCACCTTTGACTTTCGGTCCCAAAAATATTTTTCTTTTATATTTATCTTTCATAAAAATCCAAAAAAATTTCTCCGTAACCTCTAATCCGTTTAATTCTTTCTCTTACCCTCCTATTTGTTTAATTCTAATGTCGTCATACAACCGACGTGGTTGTTTCGGGAGTGGAGATCCGTTAGATGATTTATTTTGTCAACGGCATACTTGTGAGTTATGTGGGAACGATGCTCATTATGGTTATGATTGTCCACCTCAAGTTCCGTTTGTCTACAATCAGGACCTGTGTTTCAATCAAAACTTTGATAATAATTTTCCACAAACCTTCCAAACATTTCTTTATGTGAAAAACTGCGGGGGTCCTCATGAGACTTTTCAGTGTCAACCGATGAACAAAAATTTCTATAATTCTAATTCTTTCGGTTTTGACCGATTCTAACCCCCACAGTATTCTGACGTTCATCAACCTCCTGAAGAGATAAGTATCGAAGGAACTAAAAACATGATGCAATCACTATTGTGAAATAAAGGACGTCAACGACGTGGAGGCATGGGGCTATTCTTTTACAAGAGCAGGCAGTTGACGGAAAAACAAGAATTGATTAGCAGAATGAAACATGCAGCTAATCATTCGAGCCTTCATCCGTCTTCATATTTTATATTTTTACAATGCTGACTATGATAATATTAGCACTTCGTCTACTACTTATACTATTCATTTGACCAAAAGTGCTACTATTATTACTAATCCTTCCGAGCCTTCGCGACGTATCTATCATAATCACGACATTTTCTATGATGGTGATGACGACGAGGAACTTTTTCCAGATGAAGTTAAAAGAATTCAACAAATTCTTGAAAGGACTTCGTTTGATGCAATCACTCTCGACTTTCCGATTACGGACTCTTTAAGTATGGGGGACGAGCATCCACTATTACGGAAACAGGAACTCGGACGAAAATTTAATAAAATAAAGTCTAGTGGTTGTGATACCTTGTCACATTCCCAGTGAGGTCGAGAATTTTTCCGATATCGAAAGTGAGTGTGATGTGCCCGTTTGTGATAATTTTACAACTTTCTCTAATCCTCTTTTTGATGTTGACGACAAGTCATTTTCTAATGAGGACGTTCCAAAGGAAATTTATTCGAACCCACTTTTTGATGAAGAAATCATTTCTACTAAGATAGATCCGCATCACTTTAATGCAGAGTCTGATCTTATAGAATCCTTGCTTAATCAAGACACTTTGATTATTTCTTCTCCTAAGTTTGATTCTCTTCTTGAGGAGTTCTCTGGTGAACTAGCTCAGATTGATTTAATTCCACCAGGAATTAATGAAGCCGACTTTGAATCCCTGAGAAGGAAATTTCTTGTGTTGGAGAAATTGTGTATGATAATTCATCCCCTAGACCTCCGAAAGAATTGAATTTTGAAATTTTGATGCTATAATTGTAATCGTTCTCTTAATCTCCTATCCTTGTTGTGGATAGTGACTCTCTTGATGGAGGAGATCGATTTATTTCTTATACAGGATGACTCTTTGCCACCCGGGCCCATATTGAGAATAGGAATTACTATGACTCCTAAGGGGATATCCTTTTCCTTGCTGAATTGCTTAGCAATGATTCCTTCACTTCATGCAAAATGTGTCATTTCATTTTGCATGTTCTTCTTCCCCTCGTGCCTCATATAAAACCGCACCGGGATGATGGAATTTACTTTGAAAACCCGTACGGGAGTTTTTACAAAAGTGTTGAGGAGATATTTTATATTTCGACAAGAGAACTTTAGGTTCATGTGCTATGTTTTACCCAAACTTCCCCACCTTTCTCTTATGTTTGCCCACTTTGCTTCCATTTTCATACGAAAATGCACGACCAAAGTTTTCAATCTGGTGATTTCTTTCTTCTAAATGAGGTGAAAAGATATATCCTCATCTCCTTTTATCTCATCGGGGTTAGTTTTAATAAGCTTTCCAGGTCCGTTTTTGATTTTTCTGAAGAAAAGCCATCAGATGATGATCTATGGAGAGAACTTCCTATCTGGATGTTACTGTTCTCCATTTTCTAGCCTCCTTGACCAACTCATGTATGGGGGTCGAGTCATTGGCTTATACACCGGTTAACAAAAATAAGCGCTTCGTGCGGTGGGCACCCATATTGCTTATCATAATATATTTTTAATAATAGTAATGTTAAAGTGTGTGTGAGGCAGGCTCGCCGCCTTCCTTTCTCGTTGTTTTGTGGTTTTTGTTGCTATGTCTAGCTCAACCCTTATAAATCCAATCTATAAACGAAACCCAGATTTTGCCCGGATTATGATGCCTTCTCGTTGCTCGTGGTTGGTTTTTTGTTCCTTACGTTCTCTCGAGCTTCAATCCTTAGCATGATTATGGGATATCTAATATCCAGGTCTTATCGAATCTAACGTTTATCTTTGAGCACACTTAAATAAACATCTTTAGATTTACGTAGAGTACCACTTCTTAAAACATTGACGGACAATGTTCAATTCTATATGGGGGGGGATCTATCGATTTGATTGTTGCCTTTTTTTTGCAGTCGTTTTTTTTTTCACGTTAATTCGTTTTTACCACCAATAATTACAAAAAAATAAAAAAAATGAAAAAATTTAAAAATTTTTCAACAATTATAAATATGTGTTTTTCACAATGTTGACTTTACTGTATATCGGTAGAATAAGAATAAATTTTGAATCGGACATCAGAGCGTGTGTGAGATCTTAGGCTTTAAAAAAAATTTAAAAATTTTAAAAATAAAATAAGTGTTTTATCATAATGTTGACTTTCATGCTGGGTAGAATAAGAATAAATTTGGACTCGATCGAGCGTGTTGAGCTCTAGCTTGATCCTTAACTTCTAGACTAAGCTTTTGCGGATATTTTTATTAAAGATTTTAAATTTGCAAAAAATGAGAAATGATAGAGTTAATTATGAGTTAGATGCTAAACAAGGATTAGTTAGAAATCTTAAGAGCTCATAAGTGTAGTTTGTGGCTTTTCTCTCCCATAAGCTTCTAACCGGACTAATAATATGTGCTCGCTTCGAAAATTAGACTTATATCAACAATTTTTGAAGTATGGTCGATATCAAAATTTTTAGTCTTAATTCAAATTTATACTTAAATTTTCTAAAAAGGAATTTTCACTATATCGTGGTAATAAAGTTTTGAAGTTTTAAAAAAAAGAGTAAAATATAAGGTAATAATAATAATAAAAACCGTGGGCTAATAAAAGTTTACTGCATCTTGCTGGCTCACAACCGATGTTGCAGTTTTTTAAATTAGGCACATAGTAATTATCCGAGACTGATAAAAATTTGCTGCATCTTGCCGCTCACAACCGATGTTACAGCCTTCTAAAAGGTCGAGGATTTCCTTAGTTTAAAGGATGAATAATTATATTAAGTGTAATAAATGTGTGATTTAATAAATATTGGGAAAATCTCTTTTTCTTAAATTTAAATATGCTTTTGAACTAAGACTATTACATTTTAAGTTGTGATTTTATACGGAAAACCTAAGAATTTTTGAAACCGAAGGTCCGTGAGTCTCGATACTAGTCTCTGTGTGGTTGTCAAAAGCCCACGGTCACTTTAGCCGCAAGTTGGGATGTTGTTCGTGACGAAAGTCATACGATGGAGATCTCGCCTTCAAACTCATTACTTTTTGGGTGGAACGTGACGCATAGAAATTTTGCAAAATGTTGATCTATGGTTGAAATTCGAAATAAGCACATTCACCTAAGATATAATAATTGTCGGGAGCGAAAAGTTCACAAGGTACAAATATGAGTAGTGTTAGCATCTTAACTTATATTTAACGGTGATTTCGTTTTAAGCTTGGTTTGGGACAAGTGAAAAGTCGGGGACGATGAATTTATCCTTTTTGGGGCATTTTAGGATTAAAGTGCATCTTGTTCTATGACCCTAAAGTTATAAAAATAACGAAAGTCAAACATGTTAGTTAGTTGCTTAATATGAAAAATACAAAAAAAATGAGAAAAAGAAAAAAATACAAAAATATGTGTGGTAATAAGTGTAGATTTATAAATGGTAAAAACGGGGCTTTTCAAAACTTATGAGTCTTTAATTCCCTTTGATGAACACTTAGCTACTTTTCGAGGTAATTAGTCGAGGGGGATTAAGATTCTTAGTTTTCTTAAGTGTCTACTTATGGCATTGCGTGAGGACACGGTAATACCTTAGTATGGGGGATTTTGATATGTGCTTAAATGCACATACCTTTGACCTAATAAAACGTGCTTAAAAGACTAAAACATACAAAAAATACATTGTATTTGTGTGGTTTGCATTTGTATTGTGCAGGTAACGGATATCAACAAAAAGGACAAAAATGAAGCCAAAACGGACAAAACCGAGCACGGAATGGAAAGAGCGTAAAAAGTCAAAATCAACAAAAGTCAAAGTCAACAAAAGTCAACAAAGTCAAAGTCAAAGACGGAGCCGAAAGCGAAGAAATCTTAAATGGGCCAACCCGTACCCATTTAATGGGCCGGGTCAGCCCATTAAGACACTATTTATAAGACTTATGAGTTTTTTGATAAGCCTTATACAAGAAAAAGGGCCAAAGTGCATTTTATACAATACTCGGCCCAAATCCATGAAAAAAGCCCACTTGTTTAAACACTTAACAACCCATAACCAAACAACTGTTATAGTATATTAGATCACAAGGACTATCCATGCAATTGAACAAAACACTTTGAGGGACTGAAATTGCCAACATCTACCAAACTATTACATCACAAGGATCATGTGTGCAATAACTTCATCCACGTTGGGGGACCATTATTGCCATTATCGCAAACCTTTCACCCCTGTATTTCCCAAAACAGAGATACAAACATAAACACTCTATTCCCGCCTTTTTTACTATTTCTATGTCCTCAACCTATGGCCACTCTCTGCAACTAAACTACAAAACCATCACCTCCCAACTTAACCCCACACCCCACATGGCTTATGTCCACCTTGGCAATCCTCAAGCTCCTAATTCGACAAGGAAAGAGGACAAGAAATTGATGGTCAGGATCAAAGGCTTGGGCTCTACTCAAAAATCAAGGGCTTAGATGATGCTTGGACTTGTCTCACACAACAAACACACTTTGGTTTCTGTCTCAGCAAAGAAACACATATGAAGACTTCAAGAGGATGACCTAGAATCTTCTGAGTACTAATATATATAAGTTCATTTGTAAGCCTTTGGGGGCAGTTAGTTTTAGTTTTTAAGTTTTTAACCTAGTTAATTTTTATTGTAATCTTTTAATATTGTAACTTCCTTTCGAGAATTAATGAAAATTCAGTTTTAGCTTTAAATCTGTTGTTCTTAAATTAGTGTTAAAAATCTTTCATAAGCTCTCTATTAAGTTTATACACAACCTGTTTTCATTAAGCAATTTAAAGATATTAAGTGTTAAGAAATTGTCCACCAAAAATCACCCCTAAAAAATTACCACAGCTTATTTTTGGATGATAAGCCAAAAAGGGATGGGCTTATGGACTCTTACTAGCTTGTCTTTGACAAGCTAGAGCTTGTAGATCCTTTTGTTTACCCTGTTTGTGCAAGGGGCTTGTAGGTTTCCTTTTTCCAATTTTTGGCTTATTTACTGTTCATAGTAACATTAATATATGCCATATTCCTGCTTATGCTTGCTTATTATGTGCCTTTTATGCTTGTTTGACCTTATTTGTTGCTTATCTTACACTAGTTTAAATACTGCTTCAAAACTGCCTTATATGCCCGCTATTCTGCTTATTACTTATTTGCTCTTTTCAATGCTTATTGATTTGTTCTTATTGCTTATTTTAGTTTAACTTTATTAGTTTATTATCTGTTTTTAAGAAATCTTGCTTGAATTTTAGTTAATCAGCCTAAAAAGTGATTTTAAGAACCTAAAGAGGTGTTGGCAACAAGGTGCCAAAAGTAGGTTAAATGGTGTTTAAAAAGTGTGGGTTACTTTTGCCAATGTTGCAAATGTCAATTTTAAATTTCATCAAATATTTGTTTTATTTTTTTTTTGGATTTTTTCCCAAAAGTTTTTAAAGTTTCCATAAAAAAAAATAGCTTGATTTTTAAGGTATTTCTATATTTTTTTTCTTTTTGTCTTTTTTATATTACCATAAGTCCATTTAAGGTCTGTGGTACTAAACACCCGGTTAAACGACCCGGCCCTTCCCCATATCAAATAAGTATCGCTCAGAACCCAACCCCTTTTCCGGCTAGAAAAATACCAATGTAAAAGAATCTAACTGCAAAATGCAAGAATTAGGTAATTACGAGTCTTCCAAAGATTTGGTTTAGGAATATAGTGAAATATGACACAATTCACTCAGAGTTGAGGCAAAGAACATACAGCTTTTTTCATTATTGCTTAAAATTACTTATCCTTATTATAATCGAGAATTTGTGTCTTGACCAGTTGATAAAATAAGCTCTTGAGCTTAAAGTTTATCTGTTTGTAGGTCTTAAAGAGCCATAAGGATCTGTTTGCAAATGCAATTTTTAAAGCTTAAATAGTAGGGTCTAGTAAAGACTTTAAATTTTTTCTAAGTATTGTGATCTGAACAAAGAATACTTTTTCATTAAGCTTTTTGATGGCTTATTTGTGTTTCAAACTGTTTTCTGTTTGCTGATTATTAAAGCTTATTGTTTAAGCTTTTCAGGGGTATAGTCCTTCAAACCATAAGGTTCTGTTTTCCAACTTATTTTTAAGCTAGAAAAGTCCTTTGTGGCTGTTTCATTGACAGTTTATGGTCAAATAAGCCCACTTGCTTATTTTAGCTATCTGCTTATTGCATTTGTTATTTAATTTTAGAATTGCTTTATTAGGTAGATTAGGGCCTTTTTAGCTTATTTGGTTTTAAATAGAACTTATTTGAGCTTATTTGTATGTTAGCTTAAAATTTTAAGTTTTTTTTAGCAATCTGTCTTTCTAACTTAATTTAATTGCTTATTTTTGTTCATTTATGCTTATTAGGTGTAGTTAGATATATGTTTAGCTTATTTGTAATTCTCATTAGCTTATTAGTGCTTAAAATAGTTTAACAGTTAGAATTTTTAAGCATTTAAGTTAGTTTAGCATTTTGTCTTTTTAACTTGCTTAATTTGAGCTTATTTTTGAGATATAAAATGTTTGTCTTCATTAAAGTTGTGTGTTTATAGCTTCTTTATAAGCTGTAAAAAAGGTTTAAAAAAAGCAAAAGGGGGAATTGGGAACGTTGGTGAGCAGACTCGAACCCTCAAACCTCAACCCATTTCAACCTTTACACACATTCCAAAACTTCCCGCTGCGACCCTTGGGAACTTTTTTCATTAATATCCCAAGGTGTTTGGTATTTAATAGGTGATTTTTACCCATAACCCGTTTCGCTATAATTCTGGCTTATTAGATAAGCCATTTTTATCCCTTTTATTTTTCTTGCATCCAGCATAGTCTTAGCTACTTTTTGTAATTTTTTCATATTTTTCCTATTTTGTTTACTATTTTTAATCATTTTTAAATCAGTTTTTAAATCATAATAAATAAATTAAAAGTAAAAAAAATATAATTTTTTTAGAAAATTTCTTTTATCATATTTCACCTAGGAAAATTAATTTTGCATCCGTAGGGTTAAAATTTCAAAATTTCATTTTTTAAAGAACGGGATTCGGGCCCGGTTCTCGTTTTTAGCTTTTAATCACTTTTAGCTTTCGTTTTTAGTTTTTCTTTAATCGTTTTTGCATTTTAATCATAGAATTAGAAAAACCAAATCCAAAAATCCTTAATCCATTCAAACGCGCGATTATCAAACCGTTTCGACTTTCCAGTTCACTTCTCGTTGGGGATAAACGACGTGGGAATATCATACTATTTTCGGTTTCATTGATTTTGTGGATTTTGATCCTTATTATATATTTATATTTATTTATATTTATATATAGATAAATCACACCTCAACTTTCTCTATCTTATACCAACCTAAAGTTATGTATTTTGTTTTATATTCGGTAAGGATAAAGAAGGAAGAGAGTGAAGATATTTGCGCCAAAGAAAAATGAGTGTTTTGAGGAGTGTGGCTTTCAAGCACTAGGATTTGTTGTATGAATGAAAGTGATGTTGGACGCCTGAACCTATACAATATATCTCCAAAAATTATACACGGGTTCATGTTATATTTTACACATGTTCATAAAATCATAAAAAAAATTTTACACTCGTAGTTTGGTACGGAGTATGATATTTTACACAACTTTGTTAAAAAGCGTAGTTTACGGTCCCATAAGAGACTCAGGAACGAAGCAACGTGTTTTTAAATCTAAAGAAATCTTATTTTATCGCGGAGAAAGACTAAAGAAAAATTGAAAACCATTCAAACCCTATACCATTCGCGCTTTCTAAATAATTGCATAATAATAGGGATTATAAGTACATAAACCTCAAACCCTTGGTGATATGCCTTGCAAATAAATAGTACTTTTGCAAATTTCGTCATTGATAAAATTCAATCTTTGATTTAAAACACATTATAAACTTATTATATTGCAAGTCTCGTCGTGGGAAATTAAAGTACGAGCATTAACATTATAGATAACCACACCCGATTGACACATAAGACTTCGTAATTAATAGGCTATAAAGAAAGTCTTATTACATAGTTATTAATCATGTTATATTTCATTTTCGAAAAACTTTTTTTACACAAGTCAAAACTTCTAAAAAAATAAATAAAATAAAAACTACTAATAGCACATAACATTTATTTAAAAACCACTTAACAATAAACACATCAAATATTAACGATGATCCTAATTATCAAATAATTAAACTATATATATTCATATAAGGCCCCTTCTTTCAATGAATCGGGCCATATGCATCGATATAATCGATTGTGTAAGCCATATATAAATATACACCACATAGCACATAAAAGCTGATAGAAAATTTCATTCGACTTTAGGCCTCCACAGGACATAGCTAAGGTCTTCCTCAACTTTTGCAGTAAACTACGAAGTTGTGGCTTACTGAGCTGGATCTACCATAAAAATATCAAATATTTTTGACGTACGATGAATATTTTACGAATAGTTTTATAACAGTGTCAAACAAATCCCGAAAAAATTAAAAAAAAACTCAACTTTTATGATCTAATCATCGAATTTGCATGTCATCCAATTAACAATTAATTATGAATAATAACATGAATCTTATCCATGATAAACTTGCATGTGTTTATTACGGATAACAAATTAATTTTTAATTAAACAATTAAAAACGATTAATTAACAAATTAAACTATCGGATTTAACATATAAAATTTCATACAACCTAAGGTTTTGTCTAATTAATTTTATCCACTATAAAGATCCAATCTTTTATAAGTATAAAACGACCAACGGGCTTAAAAAGTTAAGCAAGAACCCTAATTTGTAAAATTTTACTTCTTTATAATTATAATTCTATACGATGGCTCGTGATGCCACTATTGGGTTTTAACAACTATTGACCAATTCAAATCACGAGTACGTAACAGAAAAGATAAACACGTATAAAATAAGTAATTAACAAAGAGATCAAGAAGCGTGTACCTTTTAGCAATTAACGAATCACCTTCTTGAATATAGCGTGAGTTCTTAAAATAATAAAATACCACGCAAAAAACCACCCCAAGATCTAAAAGTAGTTCTCTCTACATACTTCAACACACACAATACGTTTGTAGCAAACAATTAAGTATGCTAGTACTAGTAGTAATAAAGAAAACCAAACGTCTTCGACTCTTGAATCAATCAACACGAAAACCCTAAAGGGTTGTTTGGTTTTGGTCGAACAAAGGAAACGAAAACCCTAAAGATTTTGTTTGGTTCGATCGAGCAAGGAGGAGAAAAGGAGAAGAGATATTAGGTGTATAAGACCCTAAAATTGATCGCAATTAACAGTGAATTACATTAGTTCAAATAGGTAAGACTCGCAGAGACTTAAAATGTCTAGCTATGATAGTTTAGAGAGTCAAGACCTGTATATACCCCCTCCATACTTCCATGGAGGGCGAGACTTTTGTATTAATTTGTGTGTAACCTTCATCTTTTAATAAACACACATATTCCTTTTACTCTCTCTCTCTCTAAGTCTGTCACCACCACCACCATAATGGTGGTCGGCTGGTTATGGTGGTCGACTGGTTTTCCGATCGGCCACCCGACACCATAACAACATCAATCCGATACAATAATGATCTTAACAATTGGTATCAAGAGCTCAGGCTATTAGGTTGATTTTTATTGTGGTGTTTAAGGTCTCGTATGATATTTTTAATGTCCAAACACATCATATTTATCTGTCCAAATATGTCTTATTGTTTTGGTCATATTGTTACTTTTTATTGTCCAACAAATCCGGTTCATATCTGTCACTTTTATATTGTTGTCCAATAGTGGTTTTGTAGCTGTATTTTTAGTCACGTCAAGAGCTTAAATCTGGTACTTAACAGCTTATTTTCGAGCTTCTTTTACAAGCTTATTTCGCAGCTTAATCTGGATCTTGTTGTGGCTTATTATGTCTGCTGTTTCAAAAGTACTTTTTCTGGGCTTAGATTTATGCTTCATGGCGGTTTGGCAAACATAAAAAAACACAGATCCGTATTTTAAGGAAAAGTACAGTTGTATTGTACTTGCCGGCAGTTTGGCCACCGTGGAGGTTTGCCATGGCAGTTTGGCCACCGTGGCGGTTTGCCGTGGCGATTTGGTGAACAGGTGGCGGTTTGATCTTTATCATGGTCTGACTGAAACAAAACGCTGCCCAAATTTAAAGTTGGTGGTGGTTTGGTGTTGGTGACGTTTTGGGGATAATGGTGGTTTGGTTGTTGTAGCGGTTTGATGGTGATGGCGATTTGGCAGTGGTTGTTTGGTGGTGGCGGTTTGGTTAAACCACCACCATGGCGGTTTGGTATAACCATTATGACAGCATGGCAGCGGTTTGCTCCTACAACCCAAAGAGTCAAGGTCAACAGAAAACAGAAATGTTGAAATGAGATGACAGACTCAAACCAACAGCAACAACAATCAACTACAACAAACAACCACTTCCACAATCTAACAAATCCAACTTCACTATCTTAGTTTCCCTTCGTCACAATATCAACATCCACAATCATCTAACCAACCCCATATCCATCTCCTCAAACAAGACTCGAACCAAATTAGATTTCATAAAGATCTCAGATTCCTTTCACTTCGTGTTGCACAATTAACGTCAGACACCATATAAGATCAAACACGAGAAAGATATCACATCGCTGATCTTTGAATGTAAAAGAACAAGTCTTCTCTTTTTATATCCGAAAATAAAGATAGAGTCGTAACAATTATGTTACACTCCATCTTTGTTTCGTTCAAAGACCACAAAACAATCGAAACACAAAACAACACCACCTACCCGAGACCTCTTTTACGAGATCTTGAAGCCGAGTCTTGCACGTCTCTTCAATCGAATAACATTAATTGATTAAGAAAAGGGTTGTGAGTTATTCGTTGATATCCTGGATCAAAAATGGACGAATGAAATTAATGGGTTAGCAAGAGTTGATTGTTGTATATTATATTATCAAGAAAAGGAAAACACGTTTCTTTGATTATGTAATGTCTTGGTTTGCTTTGTGAAGTGAGAGGCGTATGAAATGTACATGTGGTAGGCGTGTGATGTATGAAAAGATTAGGGTAAACAATGATTTCTCGCGCGATGCTGCGGGGCGTTAAATTTGTTTTTTGCTGGTTTATTTTTTCGGTCTCATGTTTAATACTTTGTTTTTTCTTCTTCTTATATGGGCATATTTGTTGGGCCTCATGTTTAAAGGTTGGTTTTTTTGGCTATTTGGTTTTTTTAATATATTGTATGGATTTGGGTACTATGTGTTAAGCATGATTGTTCGCAAGAAGTAATCATTAAGCTGCAAAGGCGTTGATGCGTACATTCATTGATGCGAAGGACGTTAAATTTATTTATTTATTTTATTTAATATGTTCGGGTTTAAGTTTTCCCGGTCTCATGTTTAATAATTTGTTTTATATGGGCTTATTGTTAGGCGACCATTCGTGGTTATTTTTTGATCTGAATAAATCAATACTTTTGTAATATTTTTTCCTATTTTGTGTCGAGCAATTTTTTTATATTAATTTGTGCGGGTTTATTTTTTCGGTCTCATGTTTAATAGTTTGTTTTTTTATATGGGCTTATGTGTTTAGTCTCATGTCGCGGATATTTTTTGATCTGAATAAATAAGTATTTTTATAATTTTGTTTCCTATTTTGTGCCGAACAATTTTTTTTAAAGTTGCTAAGTTAAAAAAAAAGAAAAACAAAAAAAAATTGTCAAATGGGTCGGCTCAAAATGGGAGCCCAATGGGCCGGTTACTGTAGCAACGCATGCCAAAACGACAACGTTTTAACCCTTTCATAGTATATATATATAATGGGTGGTTATTTATTACGGTCGATTTGGGTTGAATATCTATGGGCCTTAGAATCCTAAATCTACCTATAATATAAGTGAAGAACTTATGCATACTTTGGACGCCACGTAAGCACTTAAATTTTTGACACCTCAACATCTATCTACCTATAAAGACACGTCGGATGCAAATAGTGTGTCACTATTAGCCCATTTTCACATGTTATTTTACTGCTTGTATACTTTATTTTTCATAACCACTCATGTCATCTCAAACCTTCTCTTCCACATTTCCTCTCAATCTTCTCCGGTCTCCAACATCACTAGCTAGCCAAACAAGATTTCTTCATATCTTTAGTTTGTTGAGTTTATTAATTTAGTGGTGAGTTGGTGATTGTGTGTCGAGTTATTAGGGTTTTGTGAGTGATTTGTTGAGTTAATGAGGTTTGTGTTTAATATGGTAAGTTTAATGTATGATTTTTGTGTGTGGTGTCATAGGTATCCGGTGGTGGAGTGAAGATATCAAGATGCATGATGACAAAGATTTCGAGTTGGATAATGGAATTTTGAAGATTTATGATGAGCTTAAGAAGATGAAAATAACTACCTGGTAAGTTTTGTTATTTTTATTTTTGGGTTCTTGAGATTGTTGGTGTAATGCATCTAGATGTACGTGTGTTTGTTTGTTTTTTTTACTAACAACACAGCGGCATGACTCTGTTTGCTTGTTTTTGTTGTTTTTCTTTTCCTCTGTATCACACTCTTTTGTTATGTTAATATGGGTTTTTATTTGTGGTGTTGTAGTTAATCAGTGGTGGAATGATTATATCCAACCAACGACGAAGGTTGGAAGTTGGATAGATGAAGATATGAAGATTAATGATGAACCTATGAAGGTGACTTTTGGGTAGTGTATAATTTCGTTTTGTTTGTAAATTTTGATTTTTATTTCATATTTTGTTTTTAGCTTATGACGGTTTCCTTTAAAGATTTACAAATAAAGCTACGAGCATGGGTAAAATTTGACGATTTTTAAATTTATACACATTCGACTATCAACATCATTGAAAATTCTGTCACTTTTTTAGTTTCTTCTAAAAAGAACCAATATTGTAATACGATTCATTTTCAACTAAATGCTTTTGTATATTTGTATATGGATCCAAGTTAAAATTTAGATAATATGTATATGTGAGTTAGAAAAGAAGTTGTTTGAACTTTGAATGGTTAAAAAACCATAAAGTCTACTCATAGTTTTTATATATAGAAATTACACTTTAGACGATGACTATTGAAACTTGAGACTTGCTAATATCTTAAATGAATAGCTTGGTTAAATGATATACAAAGTAATAGAAGGAGATATCGGTTTTTTTATTATTAAAGAGACTAATTTTACATAGATTTTGACATGAGAATGTGAAGTAAGTTTACAAAAATTTGCTGTGTCACAGAAGAAACAAAGATGATAGTTTAGTAATTATATGCCAAGTAAAAGTATGAACTTTATAAAGACAATTTGGAAAATAAATGAATGACATTTATGATGGAGTGAAATGGTATGGGTGGTGATGATGGTAACCAGGAGTAAACATGTTAGAGAATTAGAAAGTATGGTGGAGTAGGTTTTGAGTTTTGACTAATGGAAGGTGAGAGTTGGTAAATGGTAGATGTATATAACTTTTAAGTATGGAGACTAAAATCATGACTAAAGGTATGCATGGTGTGATTGCGTGAATATTCTTCTTCATTAACAGTCCGGTTTATGAATTTATAGATGTGTGAATTGTGATATCCAAAAAATTTTGATTGTGACAAATAAAGATCTTAATTTGGTAATGAGAATATTGATTTTTTTTAATTTATAAAGGCTATGATTTTGTATTCTAAACATGATAGACTTTTGGTCTTTAGAAAACTTAAACAAATGCGTCCATAGATGTAGAAATTTAAACAAATGCATCCATAGATGTAGAAATTTGTTGTCGCGAGGGTTACCACAAACATTTGTAGAATCATTTGGCAATATTGGAACGAGTTGGTGTCTTACTTAGAACTTATAATCTTTAGAACTTAAAATTATTTGATACAAAAAATAACAAGATATAGACTTATATAGATTCTAATAATGTGTAAAAGGAAATAGTATATCTATATTGATAGTGTGGTCGTTATAACAATTACTTTTCTTAATGTTATATATTGTGTTTGCTGATTACTCATTAGTTGTTCATAAACTAATGTGTATTTTTGCACTCCGCTGCGGACACCCGTTACTTTGTTTGTAATAAATGTGAAATAAGTTTAGCACAACTAAATCTCATGCTATCAGTGTAGATAATTATATTATATATTTTAACAAAGATTAAAAAATATAGTCTAAAATATCAAAATCTAAAACGACTTTTATGCAACGAAGGGTTGATGGATATGCCTGTTTTCTTAGTTAATAAATTTTTTTCCACTACATATTGTTTGAGGTTAAAATCTTGAACAACTTTTATGCAATTTATTGGATTATAATTGTAGCTAATAAAACTCTCAAAAAATATTGTACGAGTAGCCCCTAAAGAAAACTAATACTAAAAGATAAAAAGTTGGTCATGAAACGTGAATTTTCAACGCTTAGTAAAAAAGTCTCAAGTTTACTCTTCACAGACAAAAGTGATTTAAAATCAATACAAAATGTCAAAAAGGATTGGTACAGCTACCATGTACAGGGTGCATAATCACGTGGGTGGTAAGTGTGAAACATAGAAAATGGGTGCTAAGAGTATGGGGCACAAAATGTATTTTACAAGTTTTGTCAAATCAAGTTGATCAACTATATTTATTTGACTATGTACTCTGAGTGATGGATAAATTACATTCAAAAAGTGAATAATAGTATAAAACATTACCCACAAAATATATAGAATGTCTGCGAGTCAAGGTATCTATAAAATATCTGGATGTAATGTGTAGTTGCGGCAAATCTAAGGATAAAACAAGGCAATACGAATAAGGATATTATAAATTAAAACTGCATATAACCAAAAGATATTATATTTACAAGGTTTTATATATATATCTTGTGATTAATGATACACAGATGGTTCGCTCATTTGGGATTCGGTCTGGTTTTAGAAAAATGAGGATGATGCCTTGAGGAAAACTTGTGATTAATTTGATATAGAGTTTATATACTTGGTTGTAATCTTGTAATGAAATAAGTTGTGTTACTTTTATTGTATAGTTATTTTCCTAATACTAGCATATTTTCATTTTGGAGAACCTCAAATATTTAACTGTTGGGGGCCGTGCTTAGCACGGCCTTAAACACTTCCTAGTAAATATACAGATAGTGATATGAGCCTAATCAATTTTATCCATAATCTTAAATATGGGCTTTGGTTATCCGAAAATATTTGTCTAAATTTTTATGAGCCAAAATGTTATAAAAATGGATTTTTTTATTGTGGACGGTTAATGGTTATAATCGGGGTTCAAAATGACAAAGTGATTATTTTCAGTAACGAAACCGAGATTTATCCTTATCAAGATTCACGTTAAACATCAAGGCTATTTTTTATATTGAATAGTCAAATGATTATAGGGGATGATTGGTATATACTTTTTGAGATTGAAGTGGAATTTCACAAAGCGGCACTTATTTATCTTTAAGTCTGGGTTGGTTTGGATATTCAATTGACTTCAAAGATAACTTGCTGAGCGTTAAGGTTAAAGAGATTCAGACCTTGATCTATCTAGATATAAATACCTTGAAGAAAGGAGTTACCTTGTAAGTGCTCACAAGTGGTATAAGCTATCACTTAAAGGAGTTATGTTTGTTCTCAGTGTTACACGCAGATGCAGTTGTGGATAGTTTCAAGAGGTGTTGTATTTTTTTATATACTTTATGTCGGTATAATTGAGTACTATCAGAGATTTGCCTCTTCACCGTTCATCAAATCAACAATAGTGCAAGCTTAAGTCAAAAATTTGGTGGATTGTACTTCAGTTTCAAGATTCTCATAGCGGGTCTACTCCATCAGTGGTCACTACAGATAGCCGACGGAATGATAAGGAGTTGGTAAAGAGTTAGACAGAGAGATTAAAAGAGTAGAGTTGTGATCAACAATTCTCACAGGATAATTGAAGCTACAGAACGTCAATGGTACTTCACAGTCTAAGTAAAATCTTTTAAAATTCTTCAATGTCTTTCATAATTTTTCAAAATTGTTGCTTATGACAAGAACTTCTCGAGTATATATTTGTACACCTCAATGATGCTTCCGAGAGTTCGAAACTATCATGGGGGAAAACGTGTACTTTGATGTAATCAGGTCAACTTCCAGGAAAGGTAGTTTATACTACTTTACTTAGTATGATGTGTGTGAAGTACTCTGCAAGCGTGAAAAGATTTGTTGTTGATCTCTTGCATGTTCCCCCAAACGGAGAATCATCAAGACCGAATGTCAAAGAAGCAGTATTAGTTGGTGTGATTGGCTGTTTCTTCTACAAAATTCCGCTGTGCACTTTAAATGTCAATGTTAGAAGATCGTCCGAGCTACATCAAAGTTTCAGAATCTGCTTAAGATATGGATGTTGGTTTGGGGGGAAGCTGATTCCGAAACTTCGCCAAAAAGGAGTCTATGAAGAAAGCTTTTCAAGACATGCTGCATGAATTGGGGGGAAGTTAATCCAACTCATGCATACTACAATGGTTCCAGAACAAGTTAAGTCATAGAAGATCCAAGCTGGAGTACAAGTATGAAGACCAAAAGATACAGAAGTTAACCTCAACATTGGAAGCACCTTGGATGTCATTATTTTCCTTTGTATCTGTACTTGTAAGGAACATTGTAAGTAATTCCGTATGTCTCCATATTGGGGGAAGATTGTTAGCCCTAAAATGTGAGCGCCATTTACGTAATTACATTAGTTTAAATAGGCAAGACTCGCAGGGACTTAAAAAGCAAGTTATGATAGTTTAAAAGTCAAACCTAATATAACCACCCATTCATACTTCCTTGGAGGGGTGAGGGCTTTTGTATTAATTTGTGTGATAACCTCATCTTTTAATAAACATACATATATCCTACTCTCTCTCTCTCTCATCACTCACTCTCTCTTTCTTCTTAACCGATCTCCAGGCAAGATAATCTCTCATCTCTTCCTTATCTCTCTCCTCTCTTCTCCTCGCTTCCTCTCTCCTTCCGTCTCTCTCATCTCCTCATCCCTCCTCTCTCATCCAAGACTTTCACACACAGCCACCATAATGTGGTCAGCTGGTTTCCGTACCGGAGCCACCCGACACCATAACAACATCGATCCGATACGATAATGATCCTAACATTAGGGATTTAGGTTTTCAAGTTATCTAAATAATGATCCCCTAGATCTCTTTATATAGACATGCAACTTGGCTTGCAAGTTAGGCAATTCCACCTTCTTTAGGAGATAAGGAAACTAATTGACTAAGTCAATAAGGAAACAATTCCACACTTTTCTTTTCCACTCATAAAGAGGTGAGTTATTTTGCATACTAGTTTCTCCCTACATACTAAGGGACAAATCTAGACCATCCATTTCATTAGATTAAAAAGATAATATTTAAGATTAAAAAAACATGGAGGGACCAGAAGTGTAAATTTACTAAAACTCACACTAACCACTATCTCATTATTTGTAGAGTTGACAAATCTTGCCCAAATTGCAATTAATTAACCTTTTTGACATTTCGTATGTTTTTATTTTTACGCTTTTTACGTTTTTTTTTACGTTTTTTACGTTTTTACGTTTTTGTACGTTTTTTACGTTTTTTTACGTTTTTTACGTTCTTATGCGTTTTTGTACGTTTTCATATGTTTTCGTCTGCTTTCGCACGTTTTCGTACGCTTTCACGTGTTTTCGCGTGTTTTCGATCCTTTTTAGATGTTCTCGCACGTTTTCTTATGTTCTCGCATGATTTCTTACGTTTTTGCACGTTTTCGTCCGTTTTCGCACGTTTTCATACGTTTTCGTCTGTTTTCACACTTTTTCTTCTGTTTTCGTCCGCTTTCGCAGGTTTTCTTTTGTTTTCACACGTTTTTACATGTTTTCGTCCGTTTTGGACGTTTTCTTACGCTTTCGTCCGCATTTGCGCGTTTTCGTCGGCTTTCGCGCATTTTCGTTAGTTTTCGCTCGTTTTCGTTTGTTTTCGCACGTTTTCGTCTGTTTTCGCTTTTTTGTCTGTTTTTAGACGTTCTCGCACGTTTTCGTATGTTCCCGCATGATTTCTTACGTTTTTTTTTCTTCACACGTTTTCTTTCGTTTTCACACGTTTTCGTCCATTTTTTGACATTTACTTACGTTTTCGCATGTTTTCTTATGTTTTGGCATGTTTTCTTACGTTTTCGCACGCTTTCGTCCACATTCGCGCGTTTTCGTCCGCTTTCACGCGTTTTCTAAAGCTATCGAGCGTTTTTGCCAGCTTTCGCGCGTTTTCGCCAGCTTTCGTGCGTTTTCGTCCGTGTTCAGAAGTATTTGGCCGTTTTGAGACTTTTTTGGAAGTTATCAATCGGTTGCTTCTGTTTTCATACGTTATCTATCAATGATATTATACCAAAAACCCTAACGCCTAACCACTAAACCCTAAACACTTAACCTCTAGGTATAATATCACAAGTGACATGTACATAAACTTTAAGATCTATATCAAAAAGCCTAAACCCCTAACCACTAAGTATAATATAATAAGTGATAGATACATAAACTTTAAAATCTATACCAAAAACCCTAAACCCCTAACCACTAAAACATATACCAAAAACTCTAAACCACTAACCACTAGATATAATATCACAAGTGATGTATACATAAACTTTAAAATCTATACCAAAAACCTTAAACCCCTAACCAGTAAACCCTATACAAAAAACCCTAAACCCTTAAACACTGCGTATAATATCAGAAGTGATGTATACATAAACTTTAAAACCTATACCAAAAACCCTAAACCCCTAACCACTAAACACTATACCAAAAAACCTTAAACAACTAACCACTAAACGCTATACCAAAATCCTAAACCACTAACCGCTAAACCCGATACCAAAAACTCTAAACCCCCCTCCCTAAACACTAAACCCTATATCAAAACCCCTAAACCCTTAACCATTAAACCCTATACCAAAAAACACTAAACCCCTAACCACTAAACCCTATACCAAAACCCTAAAGCCCTAACCATTAGTTATAATATCAAAGTGATATATATATACATAAACTTCAAAATATATACTAAAAACCTTAAACCCCTAACCACTAAACTCTATACCAAAAACTCTAAACCCCTAACCACTAGATATAATATCACAAGTGAAATATACATAAATTCTAGAATCTATACCAAAAACCCTAAACCCCTAACCACTAAACCTTATACCAAAAACCATAAACCCCTAACCATAGGTATAATATCACAAGTGATATATACAAAAACTTTAAAATATTAACCAAAAACCTTAAACCCTTAACCATTAAACCATATACCTAAAACCCTAAACCTTAAACCCATAACCACTAGGTATAATATCACAAGTAATGTATACATAAAATTTAAAACCTATACCAAAAACCCTAAACCCATAACCACTAAAGCTTTTACCCAAAACCCTAAATCCCTAACCACTAGGTATAATATCATAAATGATGTATACATAAACCACAAAACCCTACCAAAAACTCTAAACACCTAACCACTAAACCGTAAACCACTAACTGTTAAACCCTATACCAAAAACCCTAAACCCTTAACCACTAAACCCTATACCAAAAACCCTAAACCCCTAACAACTAGGTATAATATCACAAGTGATGTATAAATAAAAGTTAAAACCTGTTCCAAAAACCCTAAACTGCTAACCACTAAACTCTATACTATAATATCACAACTGATATATACATTGACTTTAAAATATATACCAAAAATCCGAAACCGCTAACCATTAAACCCTATACCAAAAACCCTAAATACCTAACCACTAGGTATAATACCTAAACACTAGGTATAATATCACAAGTGATATATACATAAACTTTAAATTCTATACGAAAAACCTTCCACTAACACTAAACTATACAAAAAAACCCTTAATCCCCCCTAACCACTAGGTATAATATCCCAATGAAATTTACATAAAACTTTAAAATCTTTTTTTTTTTCTATACCAAAAACAATAAACCAAGTAAATTCCTAACCATAGGTATTATATCACAATGATATATACAATTGGACTTTAAATATATACCAAAAATCCGAAACCGCTAACCATTAAACCCTATACCAAAAACCCTAAATACCTAACCACTAGGTATAATACCTAAACACTAGGTATAATATCACAAGTGATATATACATAAACTTTAAATTCTATACCAAAAACCTTAAACCCTATACCAAAAATCCTAAACCCTATATCAAAAATCCTAAACCCCTAACCACTAGCTATAATATCACAGGTGATATATACTAAACCTTATACCAAAAACTTAAACCTTTAACCACTAAACCCTATACCAAAAAACCTAAACACCTAACCACTAAACCCTATACAAAAACCCTAAACCCATAACCACTAAACCCTATGCCAATAACCCTAAACCCCTTCCCTAACCACTAATCCCTATACAAAAACTCCAAACCCTAACCACTAAACCCTATACCAAAACCCCTAAACCCCTAACCACTAGGTATAATATCACAAGTGATATATACATAAACTTTAAAATATATACCAAACACCCTAAACATCTAACCACTACCCTATACCAAAAACCTAAACCTCAAACCACTATGTGTAATATCACAAGTGATATATATACATAAACTTTATAATCTATACCCTAAACCCTATATCAAAACCCCTAAACCTCTAACCACTAAAACCTATACAAATACCTTTATAAAGTAAGATTCACTCGTGGCTTAACATTTATTACCCCTTACATTATAGTATCACCAATGATAAATCAATAATAATAATATCTCATGTGGTAAAGTAATATAATGTGACATTAGTCATGGTATTCCACATTAAATAATCTCTCTGTAGATAAAAACAATTATGTCGGCACTTAACTGTGGTTTTATTTTTGAAATTCTTTAAACATGTAATCAATGTTATGTATCAATTGTGATTTTATTACTGTTGTGATTAAAAGAGTATAAAAACATAGTTTTGTGAGAAAATAGTGTTTTAATTTAATTTCACAAATTATGTTTGATATATGGTTAGAATGGTAAAGATGTTTATTTTTAATGTCAAACATGATGAACCATTTGATGCTTTACATAAATACTTACGCTCATTTCATGACATCATGTTGAGTGTTCGAACGTATGTGATACTTCAAGTGAGTTTGATGATAAAAAATAAAATTCTTTGATATTCACCAACTTCTATAAATAAACTGTTTTGATTTGGAGGTCCAAAAATTATGTATGATAAATGGTTGGAAAGCTAAAGATATATACTTTTCAATGCCAAAAACGATGAGTCAGTTGAAGTTCCACAGAAATATTTATACCCGTTTTACGAAAGAATGTGAAGTGTTCTAACTTACAAAAAATACAAAAAAAAAAAACAAAAAAAAAATTGTCGAAAGTATATGAAAGTGCCCCTCTATTGAAAGATAATTTAATGTTCGTCACGATAGTGTAATTTATGTATTTTAACGTTTTGCGGTTTTTGCGATATTTAATTTTTAAAAATAAAGATGAAAGTGTGTTTTAATTAGCAAGAAGGGGTGGTGAATGTTTTTTAAGGTTTAATCTTAACTATTAAATAAAATTAAATTTTAGATTAATTCCCATCATTAAATCAAACTCAAATATATGGTGAAGATTTGTCCCTTGATATGTGAAGAGAAACTGGTATGCAAATAAACTTTTCTCGTTTATATTAAGGGTCTTTTATATCATAAGTTGGCTGGCAAAGTGTAGGCAACTAAACTTTAGTTATACTAAAATTCTGTGCAATATAAAATAAATCTAAAACGAAAAACTCTCTCTAACAACATTTTCCCGGTTCTTTCTCAAAGAAAAAAGATACTCATATCTAATTGGGAGTAGACTATAAAAAGTCTAGCTACCAGTTCAAAGTCGCCTCAATATTTAAACTCATCCTTAAGTATATAACATATTACTACCTCCGTCTCACGTTAAGTCCAGTTTGATTTTTTTATTTTTTTATGTTTTTTTTTTCAACTTTGACCTTAATTATTTCTTCTTATGTTATATGATAATTGCTGCAAAACATATGAATGGATAGAGTTTTGAATGTGTTTTTCATTGATATAATTTTTATTAAGTATTATATAATACAAAGAAAAATATTTACGGTCAAAGTTAATGAAAAAGATTTGAAAAAATCAAACTGAACACTTAATATGGGACGGAAGGAGTAATATTGAGACACTTGGAAGCTATAACTCTTCAGCACACCAGCACACACAATTGGCGGTGAGAAAGAGATGCAATTATGGAGTGTAGAAAATTGGATTTAACTATTAACTCAGCAAATGATTTGAGACAAGTAAGAAGAGTTTTCAAAATGAAAGTTTACGCTAAGGTATGTCGGTTTTCATATCTTATCTAGTTATATTTATTGCTCGAAAAGTTGGTTTATGTTTGCGATGCAACGAACTTACATATACCTCGGATAGGTTTTGAGCCCACAAACTTTCGGTTGATGATGTAACACACTTTGTGCAAATTGTTACTATACATCATGCTGATTTGTTTAAGGATATCCTTAAACAAAATAAAGAAATTACTTTTTGATATTAAAACATTTTTGGACTATATATTTTAGATTATGTAGAAAACTGGAAAAGATTTTGATGGAAGTTAGTAGGAATATATCTAGAGTGATGGGTGGAATCCTCAAAAATCAAGTGACGTATTGGGGTTATAAACATATTTTCTTGAAATAACTTTTTCGTATTTCGATTAATACAGGTACTCGTTGGTAATAACGAAACAATGGAGAAACGAACTCCAGTGGACAAGCATGGTCAAACCAATCCAGCATGGAACCACACCATGAACTATGCAATAGGTGAGTCATGGGTGGAGCACCATGGCACAATGCTTGTGATCAAGCTTTATTGTAAGCGTAAGCTTGGGGATAGATACATAGGAGAAGTTCATCGGTCACTGAAAGAACTTTACGATTACGCGTATCCAATGGGCGGCAGTGCTGTGGTTTGTTTCCCTGTACAAAAAGGTTCAATCGAGTCGCAAGGGAAACTTTGTTTCTCATACAGGTTTGGTGACAAAGTATCTATCGAGAAGCTAATACTTGCAGAGAGCGTTGCTTCCTTTTTAGTTAGTGGTTCCCGTGTTGCAGCTTGATCAACCGATCGAGTCACCACTTTTGTAAATATCGTGTGTAAACTTTTTCTAATGCTATCCAACTAGGCTTGCATGTATATATACACTTCTAGAAGTATTTTTCTGCTGTATGAACATAACCCAATTCATGAGTATAGAAGCCGATTGTTTTTTATATAATAAAAGAATTACATCAGTCTTTTATATCAAATTGAATCTTATGAATTAAAAAATTTGTCCAATCAGAACGCTTGATTTTGTCACGTAGGCAAAATTGTGCGATGTGATTGGTCAATAAAAAGTCAAAATTGAATCAATTTGGTCAAAATTAAAAAAAATTGGTGAAGAAATCTGATGGAGAAAAAAAACACATAAAAATATGTGTCAAAATTGTGAAAACAAAAACTTAAAATAGGAGGAGGTAATTAATAAAACTTTAGTGGTTTAATTTTAAATAAATTATATAGAGTTAAGTGTAAATTTATAAATATACAAATTTTGTTATATCTTTAACAAAAACAAATAACTTTTTAAACTTTATACCCCTAGACTTTATATTTTAAAATACAACAAATGCAAACAATTCTTACTTCCAACAAAGATTTGACATTATTTAATCGCATCTCAAATCTACCCAAAGACTTTTTAGTAGATTTTTCCTTGTCAGCATAAAATCATGTTGTACAATCAAATAGAAAAACAATGAAGCACATAAATTATCGTATATAAAAAAAACGTTTTCTAGCTATTCATTGATAGCTTTAGAAGAAATTACATTTTCTTTTCTTTTGTTTTAATACGTACTAAAATTCTAACAATTGAATTTCTGAAAAAGTATTTTTGTCATTGACATGTTTTTTTAAAGTGGAAGTCAATGGTTCAAATATAACGAGGAGAAAATTAATCACCTTGTGGCCTCGGAGGTTCATTTGAGCCGACTCTGGGCTACCTAAAAGGGTAGTTTCGCTGGGATTAGTTGGCTCACAATATCGAGTCCGAAAACAGGTAAATCAAAAGAAAAAATTACTAATTTACGTAATATATAAAAGATTAAATAAATCTATTCTCTTCATATGATTTCGATAATACTTAATACATAACTTATAAAACAGAAAAAATAAAAATTATATATATATATTTAAAAAAAATATAATATCTAAGCTCCGTACGTACACGAGCATTAAAAATAATACTGACCTACCACATTAAGCTAGGCCAAAACTATGAAGAGCAAGCGAGGACCTTATTAAACATTTAAGTTGCCAAAGGTATTATTTGGATATATTGATGAACATTTTTTTATTGATGAACATTTTCTATTAATGAACATTTTTGTATTAATAAATATTTTGTATTAACTAACACAATTTAATGAGCATAGAAAAAAACATAATGATAATTTGGTACTGCGATGTCTATACAAAATACAATAATGGGCCAATAAGAAAAAAATAAACTAATAATGGGTTATGCCTAATATTGTTCGCTAACGGCCCTTCTCAGTATAAGCCCTAGAGAAACGAACACTCAAGCTGAAGCGAAACTTATCAAACAAACAAGTATGTAACCCTTTGGTGAAGATGTCAGCATACTGATATCAAGACGGAACATTGATGACGTATAGTCCAACCTCGGGTCATGAACCCGACCCACGAATACTACTTATACCCAGGTCCATCATGAATGGGCCATAGCGACACCAATACGGGCTCCCAAGGCCCAAATGGTACTGCCTATGGGGAAGCCCATGACATATGGGCTATCACGACGAGGATTTAGGCCCTTGAGGCCCAACTAGCGCACACGTGCGCAGGCATCTAGAACACCCGTTAAGAACGAGTCGTAATTATGAGGTGGGCCCACCAGTTACTAAATAACGGTGGGGCCTCTCGGATACTAACCTAATTAATGGGACAAAGCCCATTAGGGTTTGGTGAGTATATAAAGAGCACCTCGGCTCTCATCTAAGGTATGCTCTCATAACCCTAACCTTCTACTAAAGCCTAAACCGATTACTTACTCTCACGCCGGAGGATAATCGTGGGAGACAATCCCACGGTAAGCCTAACGGTGTTTTGTTTTCTTAGTGCGCAGGTCTCATACATCAAGACTTAATTGATACAGGAACCGGATGTCCTAACAGGACCCGTATCTACATTAATTCGGACCTAATCAAGGATCGTCCAACTTTTGTATCAACAGATTGGCGCCATCCGTGGGACCCAACACTAAGAACACTGCCAAAATCTAGAATGACAAAGCAAGGAAACCCTACCCATCGGACTCCGCAGGCGAAGAAGCAGAGCGACCACGCCTCTAGACAGATCTCTAAGCAGGCCTCTGGAAGCGCCAATGCGCCACATGATCTGGTCTTCACAGCGATGGGACCGCTCCTGGGGACAACCCAGACAACCGCCACAACCGCAAGCACGGAAGGTCTACAGCGTGCTACTTTCACCACCCCTCCCCAAACGGTGCCAGGGACGAATACCACCGAGCCGCCACCCCCACCCCTTCGAAACAAGGGTCCCGAGTTAGGGGCTGACAACCTCACACTGGAAGGGGTCGCGACTGAACTGGCGCCGAGTGATTTCGTATCTCAGAACTCGAGATTTGTCGCCCTCATGCAAGAGGGAAACAAAAAGAGATCAAGAAGAGCCTACAGGCCCGACTAACTTCGGTCCAGAGGACGAAGTACTCCACCGCGCACAAAGGATAAGGCGCGGAAAGGATAAAACCGATTTCGACTCAGTATTCGGTGAATCGGAAAAAGAAAGTTTGGGTACTCAAACGGAATAATTGCAGAACTTTGGACACTCATGAAACAACTGTCTGGCGCATCGCCGTCCTTGATAGGCTTGGGCCAGTCGCGATGTATACAGCAAGGCTTGGACAAAGGCGACTCCTCGAGTGAAAGTCCTCAAATTCGGATCCGAGGACACGTCGGTGCAAGGCCGCAGAAAGTGTAGCTCGTTCAGAAGACAGACCTCGGACAACGAGGAGCATAAACGGGGACCTGGAAATCCAAGAAAAATATCAGTGAAGACGAAAGACGAAGATTATGTCAGTCATGGCGTCGCCAAAAGGTGACGCATTTACGCGGGCATTAGAGATTTCTCGGAGGATAAGAGAAGCGCATGACTTCTACGTGAAACTTATGTGGGGACAGGTGATCCTGATGACCATCTAAAATCTGCGAATCGGCGGCACTATTGAAAACTAGGCCACAACTCGTGTGGTGCCCACATGTTCAATTCCAGTTAGTAGGAAACGCGCGGAAATGGTTAGCAAACTACCACGCAGAGAAGCATTAGATGGGTTTGAAGAGTTTGCGAGGGCATTGCTTAAATTTTACTCTGAATGGAAGTAGTGTGCCACGAACCTGTCGAGCTTGCAGTGTGAAACAGCGCCAAGGGCGTCACAGGCACCTACGTAGAGCGCTAATAAGGAGAATGCATCATTTAACGTCAAGGCATCCCCGAAATCTCAAAATCTCAGGGTTTCTAAATGGAATTAAATAACCCAGAAAATAGAATCTTTATCAAAAGGTTGAATGATAGGTTCCCCAACCTTTGATTAGTTGATGAAACGCACGAAGGTCTCTCCTTCAAGGAGAAGCCGCGGCGGACTGCAGAAAAGGCTACTCAAACACAGGTCCAAGAAACCGTCAGGAAGACAATCCAATAACCAGAAGTAGCAGGTCGCAACAACAACTACCGCGGTCAGAGGGGCGGGCGGGAGAACGACAAGTACACCCCACTGACAATGACCCAAAAGAGATACTCGCAACAGAAGGTTCAAACTTCCCAAAACCACCACCAATGCGCACTCCAGAGGAGCAACGCGTGTGGGAAAGGATACTGTGAAGTATCATATGGCAAGGGAGAAGGGCCACACTCCAATGAGGTGCGTCTCCAACTGCGCCAGCTAATGACAAATTGTTAAGGAAGGAGAATGGATCACTGTGTGAAGAAATCAAAGGGGAAAGATAAAAAAGAGCGGAAGGCAAGAAAGATGCACCCCTAGAGACAAGGCTGAACCATCTTATTATGGTGCAGTCATGGCAGCGAAAAACTAGGCAAAAGTAACGTCAACACAAAAATTTTCGCATGGAAGTGGCATCTCTTTTCCCACTTTAACTGCGGACAACGCAGTGGTGGAGCCACTTACCATCGAGATAAATGCAGCGGGTCACGACATCCACCGCATGTACATTGATGGAGGAGCATCTGCAGACATACTGTACGAACATTGCTTCCAAAGACTGCGCCCTGAAGTAAAAAGTCAGTTAAACCCGGCCACGACGTCGTTGACTGGCTTCACGGGAGAAAAGATATGGCCCATGGGGCAACTACGATTACCGGTTATGGTTGGCAATAAGGAGCACTCCACAACAGCCTGGATGAATTTTATGGTGATCAGATCACCATCGCCATACAATGGCATTATTGGAAGACCAGGGATCTCAGCGATACGCGCGGTCCCATCCACGGCCCACGGGATGCTAAAATTCCCCGTCGACGGCGGAATTGTCACCATCTACAACACCGCCGCACCGCCTAAAGAATGCAACACAGTCACATGTGACGTGACGCAGACTCAGAGACAGCACGCAACCAAAGTGACAAACTTGAAGGTCGCGATTCATCCCGATTACCCGGAGCAAGAAGTATCGATCGGGGGGTCGCTGTCTGATACGGGTAGGGCGGCTGTGTGCGCACTCTTGCAAAGAAACCTCGATATCTTTGCATGGGAACCAAAACACATGACTGGTGTGCCACGATCGATCACAGAACACAAGTTGAAAATCCGACAAGGATACTCCCCAGTAAGGCAGAAAAAACGCGGGCAAGCTCCAGAGCGCGCTAAGGCCATTCTGGAGGAGGTACATAAACTCGTGGAGGCAGGTATCATGCGAGAAGTCTATTACCATGACTGGCTCTCCAACCCAGTTATGGTCAAAAAGAGCGATGGTAGCTGGCGGATGTGCGTGGACTTCACTGACCTTAACAAAGCATGTCCACAAGACTGCTATCCACTACCGGAGATAGACTGGAAAGTGGAGTCCTTATGCGGATACCCCTTCAAGTGCTTCTTGGACGCATACAAGGGGTATCACCAAATCCAAATGGCCAAGGATGACGAGGAAAAGACAGCCTTTCACACAAGTCAAGGTGTCTATTGCTATACAAAGATGCCTTTTGGCCTAAAGAATGCGGGTGCCACCTACCAGCGACTGGTAGATAACGCGTTCGAGGGGCAAGTGGGCCGCAACCTGGAAGTCTATGTCGATGACCTTGTTATAAAGAGCCACACCGAAGACGAGTTGGTGCGCGACATTGTAGAAACTTTCAGGGCACTGCGAAAAATCAATATGAAGCTAAATCCTAAAAAATGCACTTTTGGGGCTACAGAAGGCATGTTCCTCGGATACTTGATAGAACCTGACGGCATCAAGCCGTGTCCAGAAAAAACAAAAGCTGTCATCCAACTTCCTTCACCGCGCACGATGAAAGAAGTCCAGTCGTTAAATGGGAAGTTAGCCGGTTTGAACAGGTTCCTATCCAAGTCAGCAGACAAGTCACTCCCCTTGTTCAAAACACTCAAGAAGTGTACGAAGAAGGGAGACTTCCGTTGGACTACAGCAGCAGAAGAAGCTTTCACGCAGCTCAAGCAGCATATAGCAGCACTTCCCACGCTAGTCGCACCCCGACCAGGGGAGGAGTTGATTATGTATTTATCCGCGACGCATGGGGCAATTAGCGCCGTGCTACTGACAGATAGGGACTCCGTACAAACACCGGTATACTTCGTAAGTAAAGCACTCAAGGAAACGGAGATCAACTATAGCGCAATGGAGAAGCTGATCCTGGCGTTAGTATTTGCCGCCAAAAGACTGCGCAGATATTTTCAAGCGCACCCAATAGTGGTAATCACAGATCAACCCATCAAACAGGTTATCTCTAAACCTGATGCGTCGGGGCGATTGCAAAAGTGGAGCGTGTTGCTAGGGGAGCATAACATCTCTTATAGACCACGCACCGCAGTGAAAGGACAGATACTGGCGGATTTTCTCATCGAAAAACCAGAAACCGATGCTGTCCTCCCCCAGAGCGAAGTAAAACTCCAAGACCCATGGATCTTATTCACGGATGGATCGTCATGCGTGGACGGGTCGGGCGCAGGCCTCATCCTCACTAACCCGGAAGGAATGGAATTCACTTACGCACTGCGTTTTGAATTCACAGCCACGAACAACGAGGCGGAGTACGAAGCCCTAATTGCGGGGCTACGCATTGCAGCTCGAATGGGTGTACGTAACCTAGAAGCAAATGTGGACTCCCGTTTGGTAGCCAACCATGTGTTGGGCGAATATGTGGCTAAAGAAGACAACATGATTCGATACCTCGACAAGACCAAGTCGCTAATCCAGGGCTTTGATAGATTCACCATTCGGCAGGTTCCTAGAGGTGACAACAAAAAAGCGGATGCCTTAAGTAAGATCGCATCCACGAGCTTCGCGCACCTATCAAAGCAGGTGTTGGTCGAAATCTTGAAGCACAAATCCATCTCGGAGATGGAGATATCTACGGTGATAGAAGAGCAGGATCCTACGTGGATGACCCCTCTCATCGAATTCATAAGCAAGGGCACGCTCCCTCATGAACAAAAGGATGCCCGGCGAATACGCCGCACGGCGCAGAGATTCGAACTTCGAAATGGTGTCCTCTATCGACGTTCGTTCCTACAACCATGGCTCTGATGCGTCGGACCTATTCAGGCAGACTATGTGCTACGCAAGATTCATGCAGGTTCATGCAGTATGCACTCAGGACCACGATCTGTAGTAGCTAGAGTCTTACGGTCTGGGTACTACTGGCCCACCATGCACCGCGACGCACGCGACATGATAAAGAAATGCAATGATTGCCAAGTACATAGATCAATCCCGCGTCATCCACAACAGGAGCTCACACCCATCACCTCGTCGTGGCTATTCCACAAGTGGGGTATCGACATCGCTGGTCCCTTCCCTGTTGCTGCGGGAGGCTTGAAATTCCTTATCGTGGCTATTGACTACTTCACTAAATGGATCGAGGCGAAAGCGGTCGCAACAATCACAGGGAATCAGGTAAAACGATTTGTTTGGGATAACATTGTGTGCCGTTTTGGATTATCCGGAGAAATAGTTTCGGACAATGGGAAACAATTCTGTGATAACCCGTTCAAAGACTGGTGCACGCGATTAAGCATTACACAGCGTTTTGCGTCGGTTAAACACCCACAGACCAACGGTTTGGTTGTGCGCGCAAATCGAAGCCTAGGCGAAGGAATCAAAGCGCGCCTAGATAGACATAAAGGCAGATGGGTAGAGGAATTGTCACATGTCTTGTGGGCACATCGCACAACAATCAAAGTTAGCACAGGGGACACTCCCTTCTCTCTTGTCTATGGGACGGAAGCCGTTATACCAGCCGAAATCGGAATGCCAACCATTCGTACCGCGGAGGTCAATATCGCAACCAATGACGACGAGCGACGTATAGACTTGGACATATTGGAGGAAAGGCGCGAACAAGCAGCCATACGTGAGGCAAAAGCAAAGTTAAAAATGAAGGGATACTACGACGCTAAAGTTCGAGGAGTCTCATTTAGACCAGGGGACTTCGTGTATCGTGCTAACGACGCAAGCCACGCGGAAGACACAGGAAAGCTGGGACCAAAGTGGGAAGGACCCTACGAGGTTACGGAAGCACTTGGAAAAGGAGCATACAAGCTGCGTGACATGGATGGGCGTGAGTTGCCCCGCACGTGGAATATCTGCAATCTCAAGAAATGCTATCTTTAGGGAAGTACTCACTGGGTATATGCGTACTTATGTTTTTTTTAAGACAAATGTTTTTTATTTTTGCAAGTATTCATTAAATGTCGCGGTTTCTAGCTAACTCCGCGACACAATTCACTTTACATGCTTATTGTGAGTATCTATTTATGTATCAATATTGTTGTTACATTATTCTGTGCCTACGCGGCGTGCATGCACCTAATAACCCCACGATGGGAAAAGGATGAGTAAACCTACTAAATGACTCGTTGAGTAAGAGGGTTGCAAACCCATCAACATTGGATCATGAATCCTTGTTAAACACCTTTCTCTCAAGACGTTGGAGTAAGTTTCAATGCGCATTCCACGATGGATGCGCAGCAGCGCACACGGTGCACGTTTAACAAATTAGGAGTCGAAACTTTTGACTTCTTGATATGGTATTCGCGGTACGCCGCATGTAATTGTAATGTCAACCCATACATCTAAACTTAGCATATTTTGCAGTCATGAACTTTGTAATGACTATGTTCACAACAATTTGCCAAATGGCACATCACAAACAAGTCTTTCATGCAAAGGCAACTAATTGTGCACAAACATATTGTCAACTTTTATAACTACTATTGTGTGCGTACAATCGCACAAGCCACAATAACAAACGACCCATACTATGGGTCCAAAAGGATAGCTTTTACAACAGAACCATGAGTTTGGTTGAACAAAATTTGCTAACATACACAATTACGATAAGTTTGCACAAGGAGGAAAGACTAGATACTGTGACAACAACTTCGCTTTGAACTGCCAACTTGGTACGCGGCATTTCCAGCCTCCTCAAGCTTCCCCAAAAGTTTACTATCTTTCGGTGACACAGTCGCCACGCTAACTGGTACTCCATCAGAACGGGGGATGTGCGCAGCACCAACACCGCATAATATTGCCTTGCCCTTCACCCCCTTCTTCTTAGCAAGCCTTATGGCGTAGGCCTCTAAAGACTCCTTCAACGAGATCTCCTTCTCAAGTGCAAAAGGATTAAGGATGTCACGAGGACTGGCAAAGATAGGTACCTGCAGTTGCGCCACGTCCGGCTTAAGAAAGTAATTAGGCTGGGCCTCAGCGCCCTCAGTGGCATGCCTAGCCAAGGTTAACCCCGCCATTATCACACCTATGAGGTAATCCTGGTCATGCTCCAGCTGTGCAATATGAGGCAGCTCTAACAATTTCATCACCTCCATAGCAGCAACAAGCTCCTCATACGCATTATGATTATATCCAGGTACCTGTGCGGCAGGCACTGTCAGCAACTTTTTTTCATACAGTTCCTCCACCGCTTCTGCCTTACCACGAGCCAAGGCACACTTCACAACATCCCCAAAGGACTGCTTGACCTCCTGCGATTCCAAAGTGCTCATGGCAGCAAGGCGCAAACCATGGCTTATGAGCCACCTGCGCTCAGCAATCGCGGACAACATGTGAGGGTACAGCTCCTCATCATACTCATTGCTGAGTTTGCGTAACTTCTCCTCCTGCTTCTCCAACAGCCCCTCCACTCTCTGGCGAAACTCATCCAGCCCCGTAAAATGGTTGTTCTTACCCCCCTCCAAGTACTTTACTGCCCAGTGACAACTTGCCTTGTAATCCGCAAAATTCGCATGCTCTTGCTCTACCTTGCCAAGCAGGACCATTTTTTCCTCGGAAAGCTTTTGTGCATGAGACCTCGATGACTCTGCCTCAGCCTACGCATCTGCCAACTGTGTCTTCAGCAGGAGGTCTCACTCCTTCGTACACTTTGGCTGCGTTCGTAGCAAAACTTGCTCTCCGCTGCGCACCAGCGGCGCGTGTGCCCAGTGCCATATCAAAACTCCCCACTCAGCTGATCTTACTCGCTCATGCCCTCAAATTGCCTTAGGGACCTGTTCTCCCGATCCCTATCTTGAATATTCATCAGCAGTCAAGGGCACTAGTCTGGGATGGGGATCTGTCCAGATGCGTTCACCGGCGCAGAGAATCGCTAGTAGCCTCGACATACGCACAATAGCAAACAAAACAACCATAATGGAGGATTCCACATTACTTTAGTATGATGCGTACATATAACACTTCTAACGAAAAGAACATAGAGGAATGTTAATTTCTTGAGGGCGAGTCTCGGTTTCTCTCAGTCGATGTACTACCGCCTAAGACAGACATAACGCACCTCTTTGACGTGCCCGCGCCCGTCATCATGGTGCATTTTAGTTTCAACCGGAGTTCCACTTCTTCAGGCCTCTCTTTCAGGCCCATGGCGACCTCAGCATCCTCTTAAATAGAACCAACACTTGTTGTTACTTGCGTCTGGCCCTGGGGGTGCTCCGCAGTTGCACTTTGTACACTGCGCTGTGGTATGGGTGCCAATACAATCTGTACTCTCAACCTTTTGGTTGCTCCAGCACATGTTTCCAGTCGTGCGCCCTGCATTAACTTTTCCAGCAGTGGCTCCGTCACCATCTCTTTAATGGGCGCACCCCTCGGTCACCAGCTGGGGCTTACTCTAAAATGCACACGCTAAACAAATCCATCTTATTGAGCAACACTTAACGAATACAGAAAACAAATGGTTACATTAAGCTTAATAAGAAAGAGCGCTCTACACACTAACGATCGGGAGAAGGAAGGACAACACCCACCCCGGCTGTCCTCGCCTATAAACGTCGGCACCTCTGGCCTTAGAAATAATTACGGACTAATGCCCATGTGCATAGAAAGGATTCCAGTATGGTTGATAGGGCTAGGTTCTTCATTTATAAGTTCGCATCCTCCTACTATACGACCCGGGGGGATGGACGGTCATCCTCGGCAATGACCCTGGGTATAGAATGGAGTCCAGGGAACCAACCATCATCCACCCAGAAGAACTTCTCCCTCCAACGCTCTCAGCGCATCTAATTTTTCGGTTTAACACTGCAAACGACTCGGCGCGCTCGGGGAAAACGATACCCATCGTTTGACCAAAGGTGTGATAGGACGGCGCGCGGAACAAATGGACGTGGGATGAATTGCCAATAGGCGCGGCAATTAACCTCAAAAAATTGGTTATTTTTTGCCGCGCCTATGCAAAGTGCAATTGGGATCATGAAGACGATAATCGATTCAAGACGTAGCACATAAACAACGGAATGGGGCACACTGTTGATTGGCAAATTCAAAGATACCGTGTGTATACCCCACCTTCCCACTGGGAAATCCGCTATCTAAGCACTCGAGCGGCAATACCTGGTTCAGAGCGGGATGGGATGTAATACTCAGATGTTGAACTCACGCAGTTCCTCATCTGTTATTTCTGATGTAAAATCAGTAAGTTGCAACACCATGATTTGTGAAACAAGGGTTTGGATGCGCACGCGCGAATTACCTTTGTCTAATTTTTTTATGATTAATGGAAGCTTTATCAATGGTGGAAGAGATTTCTTTTTTTCCTTGTGGCAATAACGTGAAAATGGAGAAGGCGAACCTTATATAGGGCAAGTTGTTCCTGACACGCCGCCGGATGAGACACGTGTGCCCCCCACTTTGTACTATCGTGTGCTTGGTTGGGGTAGGGGTGTAACGTATATAGCTAATGTTCTAGCCACCTTCTCACGAATTACGAAGAGACATTTTTGTGACTCAAGTTGACCAGATTCATTGTTCTAGGCGAGACAATTTCCTGTTTCTTCCACAATACGCATCCGGGAATATTTACCGTGACTATTTGTAGTCTAGCATCCGCGGTCTTACCAAGAGCATACTAGACTGGGGGACATGATGACGATATTCTCAAACCTTCGGGTCATTGAAACGACCACGAATATACTTATACCAGGCCCATCATGAATGGTAATAGCGAACCCCAATACGGGCTTCCAAGGCCCAAATGGTACTGCCTATGGGATAACCCATGACATGTGGGCTATCACGACGAGGATTTAGGCCCATGAGGCCCAACTAGCGCACACGTGCGCAGGTATCTAGAACACCCGTTGCGAACGAGTCATAATTATGAGGTGGGCCCACCAGTTACTAAATAACGGTGAGGCCTCTCGGATACTAACCTAATTAATGGGACAAAGCCCATTAGGGTTTGGTGAGTGTATAAAGAGCACCTCGGCTCTCATCTAAGGTATGCTCTCATAACCCTAACCTTCTACTAAAGCCTAAACCGATTACTTACTCTCACGCCGGAGGATAATCGTGGGAGACAATCCCACGGTAAGCCTAACGGTGTTTTGTTTTCTTAGTGCGCAGGTCTCATACATCAAGACTTAATTGATACAGGAACCGGAGCCTAACAGATCCGTATTACACCTAATTCGGACCTCATCAAGGATCGCCCAACTTGTATAACACGAACATGACCAGTGGCAACCAAATCACGAACAAAGTGAATGTCAATCTCAATATGCTTCATGAGTTTATGTTGCACAGGATTAGATGAGAGATAGACAACACTCACATTGTCTCAATATACAATAGTAGCGGACGAAAGTGGTGTATGAAGCTCATGTAATAGATTACGTACCAACAGGTTTCAGCAACAGCATTGGCAACACATCTGTACTCAGCCTCAGCACTGGACCGAGAAAGCGTAACCAGACGCTTAGAGGACTAGGAGAGAAGATTTTTTCCAAGAAAATCACAATAGCCTGATGTAGAACGACGAGTAGTACGACAACCAACACAATCTGCGTCTGAGTATGCCACTAAAGAAGTCGTCAAGGACAAACAAAGCTGTAAACATAAATGCAACGTACGACGAACATATCTAAGAATCCCTTAAGAACTATTAAAGTGAGGCACTTATGGATCATGTATGAAAAGACAAACTTGCTGAACAACGTATGATATATCAGACCTTGGTAAAAAGGAAGATACTAGAGAGCACCAACAAGAGTGTGATATAATGTAGGATTAGATACAGGATCGCCATACGCTACAACCTTGGAATATGTGTCAATAGGTGTATGACACGCTTACATGTAAGCATACCAACATGCTCAAGTACCTCATTAGCATATTTCAGTTGAAAGATAAACATCCTAGAAGTATCACGAGTTATAGAAATTCCCAGAATATAATTACGTAGGTCAAGATCTGTCATTGAGATCTTCGTATGTAGAGAAGCAATAACCCGTTGCAAAAAAGCTAGAGAAGAAAGACGCAGTCAAGACACTATCATCAACATATAATAGTAAAGAAGCCATATCAGTCCATTGTGTGTAAATGAATAGTGAAAGGTCGCAATGACTATGATGAAAGCCAACCTGAGCAATATACGATGCAAATTTCTGAAACCAAGGTCGAGGGGCTTGATTAAGTCCATAAAGTGATCTTCACAAAAGGCAAACATGATCAGGATGTTGTGGATCTTGAAAGCCATGAGGCTGATGCATATAAACAGTCTCAATAAAATAACAATGCAAAAAAAGCATGCTTGACATCAAGCTGATGAACATGCCAATGTCTAGAAAGTGCAAGACTAAGAACAATACGTATAGTAGCTAGTTTGGCAATTGGACTAAACGTCACGTTAACTTCAATACCATAGAGCTGAGTGATACCATCGCTACAAGGCGATCCGTGTAACGATTTAAACTACCATTTGCATTATGCTTGAGCCGAAAAGGCCAAATAAAGTTAACCACATTCACATCAGATGGGCAAGGCACAAGAACCCGAGTATTATTTTTAATTAAAGCATTATATTCATCAAGCATATCACTATGCCAATTGGGGTCATTAAAGGCACGGTGTATGACTTTGGAAACGGTGAAATGGTGGACACATTAAGAGTAAAACGTTGAGTGGGACTATTAGTACCAACATGGAAGCAAGTGACCATGGGATGAGTTGAGGTGGGATTGGGATTTTGGTTAGGCGAACTAGACGAGATGTTTTTGGCGACGAGGAGGGGGTGTGAAATTGGGTTGGACCACGGTAGTGGGCTGATTTTGTGTTTGGGCTAACTTGGTATGTGTAGTGAAGTAAGTGGAAGATCGGTCGGAGGAGCTAGTTGATGTTGGGCCAAGCGTGGGTTATGTTATAGGAACAATAGGTGTATTAGTGGTTGTAGGAACAATGGGCGTATGATTTACATGTTGACATGGAATAGATGTTGGTGTGGATAAAAGTTTTTGTTGTATGAGATTGGGTGATATGTCAAGAAAAGTGTAGGATGGTGACAAGTGTGGTGTCATAAAATCGTATGGAAAGACCGTCTCATCAAAGGTAACATGACGAGATAGTATGATTTTGCTATTATTAAGGTTAAGACAACTATACCCGCGATGATTGGTTGGGTACCCTAGAAAGATAGATGGGGTGGTGCGCGGTTTAAGTTTATGGTTGGTATATATGTGTGGATAACAAAGGCACCCAAAAAATGAAGATCTATATAATAGGTTTGGTACTATAAAGGCAAGTGTTTGATAGTGGTGGAAGGTAAAATGTTCAATAAGTACGTGACCATATGGATAGATTTTACCCAAAAAGTAGGTGGAAAATTGTTACCCTTAATTTTATTAAGTCAAACAAGAATGTTATCGGTCATCTTAGTAATTAATAGTCTTAGTTTGTAATAGGTTGTTCGAGTTTAACGGGCTTGGACTGTAATCTAATAATGTCCTCGTTTCAGGCTTTAAGCCCATTCTATGCCAAGCCCAACCCAATAGAAAGCCCATGAGTCCATCCAAAGGCCCATGGTATATAAACACTCTCCATCCCATGGAGATTGTGTGTTGGTTACCATTTCTTATATTTTTAATCTTTCACCTCTTTTCCTTCTCTCTTTGTTTCTCTCTCTAAAACTCTCTCTTTTTCTCTCTAAGATTTAGACTAGATTGGTTGCGGTATGGATAATATTTGGGACAACATGTGGTATCAGTCGCCAAGGGTTAGTATGTGATAGCTTATTATGGTTACAATAGCTTATCTAAAGCTTATGAGGTGTATTTTTAGCTTATTTTTTGTTCCAGCTTATTTTTTATTTCGTTAATAGATATAGTTGTTACTTTTAGTGTTAGATCGTTATAGACCATTTAGATTCACATTTGTAGCAAAAAGTGATTAAAACTGCTTATTTTGAACTAATTTATTAGGCTTATTTTTTAATTTAGCGGTTTGAGCCTATGAATATAGTGATTTGGTGCTTCAAGGTAGTGGTTTGAGCTTATGATCTAGCGATTTAATTGCAACGGTTTGAACCAAAACGTAGCGATTTGACATAAAAAGTAGCAATTTGATACTTTATTTTCAGCGGTTTGAACAAAAGTTGCATGGCACTTTCGCGATTTGAGTCCAAAACCTTAGCGATATGAACTAGGGTTGTATAGCGGTTTGATAGTAGCGATTTGCTGCATGATTCTCTAGCGATTTGATAAAGAAACATAGCCATTTGAACTCCTAGCAGTTTGTCTTTGGCAATTTAAACAAGGTTTTAGTAGCGATTTGCATAACACAAACCAACAATTTGAACAAGGTTTTATTCATCGTTGTTTCGTCAAGAAACAACTTCTCCCAATCCAATTTATTTAATGGCCAAAGCTACGTCGTCTCAACCATGGTTATGGCATCGTCATCTCTCACACTTGAACTTCGATACCATCAACTTGCTCTCAAAGAATGATATTGTGAATGGCCTTCCAAAACTAAAATTCGTCAAAGATCATCTTTGTTCTTCTTGCGAGTTAGGGAAAGCCAAACGAAAGTCTTTCAAGACAAAAACAACCCTAAGCTCAAAAGAACGGTTACAACTCCTTCACAGGGACTTATGCGGTCCAATGAGGGTAGAAAGTATAAATGGTAAGAAATATGTTCTTGTAATTGTTGATGACTACTCAAGTACACTTGGACTCACTTCTTGAGGTCCAAAGACGAAACACCAGTAGTTCTCATTGATTTGCTCAGACTCATTCAGCGAGGACTTCATGCTCAAGTAAGAACAATGCAAACTAACAAAGGCACGGAATTTCTTAACAAAACTCTTCTTGAATACTTTTCACAAGAAGGAATTAAACACCAAACGTCCACTGCTCGAACACCTGAACAAAACAGCATTGTCGAAAGATGGAACCGTACTCTTGTTGAGGCTACTTGAACAATGCTAAGCGCCGCTAAAATTCCTCTGTACTTCTGGGCTGAACCAATTGCAACTGCATGTTTTACTCAAATTCGTTCACTTGTAATCTCTAGACATGAGAAAACACCATACCACATCATCAATGGAAGAAAAAACTACAGTCAAATTCTTTCACATTTTTGACTTCTTATGCTACATTGTCAGAGATGGTGAAAATCTTGACATGATGAAAGAAAAAGGCGATGCATGTATTTTTGTGAGGTATTCTACTCAGTCAAAAGGTTACAGACTATATAACATGAGAACAAGATTGATAGTTGAAACCATTCATGTTAACTTTGACGAATTGCCTCTCATGGTGTCAGATCACGTCAGCTCTGACCCCGCACCACAATGCCAGGCAACGACACTTGAACAAGTCAGTTTAAGCCCTGTTCCCCAAAGTCAAGAAAATGTTCCACTAGCAGAAGAGACAGTAACAATGTCACTTAATGAGTTGGATATGCTTTTTAGTCTGATGTTCGATGAATATTTCAATGGAGCTACTTCAGTTGTGTCGAAGTCTTCCGCTGTTTCTACTGCTGATGCATCTGATAAACATCAACAACAACCAGATTCAACTTCATCTACATCAACTCCAGGACCAATGTTCACTGCTGATGGAAACTTCGACTTGTATATATTTTTGTTTTTCTCTTTATTTTGATTTATAACTATTTTAAAAAAAATAGAAAATACAAAAATAGAAAATCTCTCAAAAACAAAATACAAAATCAAAAAATCTCAAATATACCAAAAAGAATCTTCTTGACATGTCTCTTGGAATCAATAACATTTACGTACCTAGAAATGTCGATTAATATTGACATGGGTGTTAAATGAAGTTCGAGCAAGAGTTCAAACATTTTAAAACATGTCAATTCTAATTTTTCTCAATGACTTGTGTACATTTTAGTGCATAACTGGGACTTTAATGTAAGGAAAGTGTATCTTTTAAGATAACTTATCTTGTCAATGAGAAAGTCAATTTCTGTTGGGATTAAAAGTCTTCTTGATGTTGTTATAATTACTGCTGCTCAAGTTTATGTTAATACTGCTCTGATGAAGTTAGTGCTGCTCATGAACTTCAAAGAAACTATACTAAGTAGTTACTACTGTTGGTACAAAAGTTAATGCTGCTAGTGAAAGTTACTACTGCTAGTACAAAGACTGCTTGAAGTTAATGCTGCTGAAGAGTTACTACTGCTCAAGAAAATATTCTAAGTAGTTAGTACTGCTAATATTAAGTTAGTACTGCTAGTGTAAGTTAGTAATGTTTGTTAGTACTGCTTACTTGATATGTATTAGTTATTTATAGAAAATATTTTTTATACTTAGGAAAGTATTGTAAGCCGAGTAGGACTCCTTGGTGTATAAAAGGAGGTCCTGGGGCATAGAGATTTATATACCAGTACCAAAACCAAAAATCAATCTTAGTCATATAATTCATAGCTTTAAGGTTTTTGTAACCCTAATACTTTGAGAGTATTCGTATTGTTATCATTAATAATATTGGAGCTTATTTGTTGAATTGTATGTTCATTAAATTATTGTTTCATTGATAATTCTTCTTAATATTAAAGATTGGATTCTGCATAATCTTTAATACATTCAAACAAAGCTTTTACTATAGCTGTGTTAGATTTATCTAATATCTAAACCTTAAACAAGCTTAAGGAATTCGATCTATTGAAGTGGGATCAACATGTGGTATTAGAGCTTGTTGAAAAGCTTTAAATAAAAAGAACCTGTTTTTATACACAAGATCTTTTGCTAAAAGATATGGATTAAGATTCTGCACACATGGTGGCTGCATCCAAAGTTCCCATGCTCAAACCTGGTGAGTTTGAGATATGGAGAATGAGGATTAAACAATATATCTAGATGATAGACTATGCACTGTGGGAAGTCATAGACAGTGATGCCTATTACAACTGCTAGAGAAAAGACTCAGAGAAGATTGGAGGTGAAAGCTAGAAGTACTCTAATGATGGGCATTCCCAATGAACATCAATTAAAGTTTAACTCTATAAAGGATGCTAAGAAGTTGTTGGAAGCTGTAGAAAAGAGATTTGGTGGGAATGCAACTACTAAAAAGACTCAAAGGAATCTCTTAAAGAAGCAATATGAAAACTTCACTGATCCAAGCACAGAGATGCTTGATCAAACTTTTGATAGGCTTCAAAAGCTTATGAGTTAGTTGGAGCTTTTGGATGAAAAGCTTTCACAAGAAGATGTTAATCAAAAGTTATTAAGAAGTTTGTCACCTGAGTGGAACACACATGCTGTTGTGTGGAGGAATAAAGCTGATTTGGATACAATGAGCATAGATGATCTCTACAATAACCTCAAGGTGTATGAACCTGAAGTTAAAGGGATGTCTAACTCAAGTTCAAGCACACAGAACATGGCTTTTGTGTCCTCTTCAAATAACAACACTAGCAGACTAATGAAGCAGTTAATACTGCTCATGGAGTTTCTACTGCTAGCACTCAAGTTAATGCTGCTAACTTTACAAATATTGATAACTTGAGTGATGTTGTTATTTGTGTATGAGGACTGCAACAAATCTATCCAGATGACATGAAAGAGATGGATTTGAGATGGCAAATGGCCATGTTGACTATGAGGGCAAGAAGGTTTTTGAAGAATACTGGAAGGAAGCTTACTGTTAATGGCAATGAGACTATTAGTTTTGATAAGTCCAAAGTGGAGTGCTATAACTTCCATAAAAGGGGACATTTTGCTAGGGAGTGTAGAGCTCCAAGAAATCAAGACAACATGAACAAGGAAAGCTCAAGAAGGAGTGTGCATGTGGAAATATCTACTTCCATAGCTTTGGTGTCATGTGATGGTCTTGGTGGATATGACTGGAGTGATCAGGTAGAGGAAGGGCTAATTATGCACTCATGGCTTTCTCATCTTCAAATTCTGACTCAGAGGTATCCAATGATTCTATTTGTTCAAAATCTTGTTTGAAAACTATTGAATCTCTTAAATCTCAAAATGATCAACTATTAAAAGATTTAAAGAAATCTGAATTAATAGTTTTAGGTTATAAGACATGTTTAAAGTCTGTGGAAGAAAAACTTGAAGTTTATAAAGCAAATGAGTCTATTTATTTACAAGATATTAAGGGATTAAAATTTGAAATTCATTTAGGAAAAATAGCTATTAGAGAGCTTAGGAAGAAGCTTGAAATAATTCAAAAAGAAAAAGATGGCATTCAAATTAATGTACATAAATTTGAACATGCATCTAAAAGTTTAACAAGCTCATAGAGTGTCATATAGTTGACAATTGCACGAAAGGTTTAGGCTATAAAAGATATAATGCAGTTCCACCTCCCTACACAGGAAATTTTATGTCTCCAACACCTGACTTATCTTTTATTGGTTTAGATAAGTTTGTTAATAAGCCTGTAGTTGAGAACTGTAAAGCTATGTCTAGTGAAGAAGAGCCTAAGGTAGTTAGGAAGAATGATGATGCCCCAATTATTGAAGAATGGGTGTCAGATGATGAGGAAGATGATGTGTCACAGCCTAAAATTGAAAAGAAAATAGTTAGTGTAACATCCAAGAATTTTCGAATTTTTGAATGACTATTTCAATCGTTGACTTTTAGTGTCTGGCTTGACTTATAAGGACGACCAGCAAAACACTCACAGTCTAAGAGGCAATCAAAGAAAATTGGAACCAATATGATGTTTTTTTTCAAAAATAGAGGAAGCACTTTTGAGATGATTAATAAGGCATTTATGTGTGTGGAAGCTTTGGATCATTTGCAGGGTAGATTGCAGGATTACCATCAAAATCAAAATAATGGTGAAAACCTGTTTGGAACATGCTCTAAAGGTGTGAATCATCAAAACTTTGCTAAAAAGACTCACCCATGTGCTAAAAAGAACATGGTTCCAAGAGTAGTACTAATGAAGTTTGGCTTAGTATCAATTAATACTGCTAGACAAAATATTTCTAAAACAGCAGTATCAGTTAATACTGCTAGACAAGTTAATACTGCTCACTCAAAAACAACAGTGAATGCTGCTAGACCAAATGTCATATCTTTCTAAAAAAGCATATTCAACTGTTAAGAGGCTCATTCATAAGAACACATCATTTAAAAACAGTAATATTGATCAAAGGATTAATACTGTTAGGGGTAAAAAAATTAATATTGTTAGGCCAAAAGCAGTAGTTAATGCTGTTAAGGGAAATAATTTTAATGTTGTTAAGGCCTCAGCTTGTTGGGTTTGGAAATCAAAGAATAAAATTTTAGACCATGTTTCTAAACACAACAGTGGATCAATCACCCTAAAAAAGTTTGATTATATTAATACACAAGGCAGATTCAAGTCAGTGATGGCTTGGGTCCCCAAAAGAAACTAATTTTCTTATCTAATGTGCAAGGCAATCCACAAATGGATTTACATGATCAAGGAGTGATTGATAGTGGATGGCAAAGGCACATGACAGGGAACATGTCCTATCTTACAAACTATGAAAAGATAGATGGAGGATATTGTTGCTTTTGGATGGGACCCAAGAAAGGGAGGGAAAATCACAGAAAAATCTACCAGTTAAAACTGGTAATCTAGATTTTAAAATATGTTGTATTTTATGAGAGAGTTAAAGTTTAATCTCTTTAGTGGTCTCAACAATGTGTTGATAAAAAGAATAGTGTTCTTTTTAAGTGACATCGTGTGTATTGTTTTGATATGGCCAAACATTAAGTTAATTGATGAAAGTCAATTTTACTTAGAGTTCCTAGAAATAACAATTGTATAGTGTTGATTTAAAGAAACATAGTCTAAAGGAGGTTTAACATGTACTTTTTGCACAAGCCACATCATGAGTGAATCTGAAACTTTGCATAGAGGTCTAGGTCACTTAATATTTTAAAAACCATGAAATAATTGGTTAAGGGAAAATCTTGTAAGAGGTTTACCTTCCAAACTTTTTTGAAAATGATCGAGAACCTGCTGTGTTGTTCAAAAGGAAAGCGAAACGAGCCTCTTGTAAATCGCCTAAATAGAGAACTCAATCAGTGCTTCTATTTACATTTGTTGCATATTGGACTTGTTTGGTCCTTGAACGCATTTGTAAAAAAGCCTTTGAAGAGAAAATGTATTGCTAGTTGTCACAGATGATTTACAGTTGGTTTACATGGGTTTTTCTTTCTAGCTCACCTAAGGAAGAGACTAGTGGCATTCTTAAGTCCTTTATAACTGGATAGAAAATCTAGTAGAGATCCACAAGGTTAAGGTGATTAGATTTGATAATAGGACTGAGTTCAAAAATAGAGAAATGAATCAGTTTTGTGAAATGAAGGGTATTTTGAGACAATTTAGTGTAGCTAGAACTCCTCAACAAAATGGAGTTGCTGAGAGGAGGAATAGGACACTAATTGAGGCTGCTAGGACTATGCTAGCTGATTCTAAGTTGCCAACTACTTTTTGGGCAGAAGCAGTTAATACTGCTTGCTATATGCAAAATAGAGTGTTAGTAGTTAAGCCTCATAACAAGACCCTATATGAACTTTTTCATGGTAGAACACCAACTTTAAGTTTTATGAGACCATTTGGGTGTCCTGTTACCATTCTCAATACCATAGATCACTTAGGCAAATTTGATGGTAAGGCTGATGAAGGTTTCTTTGTTGGATACTCTTTGAATAGTAAAGCCTTTAGAGTATTCAATAGTAGAACAAGGATAGTGGAAGAAAACTTGCATATTAGGTTTAGTGAGAGTACACCTAATGTTGTAGGTAGTAGACCAGATTGGCTATTTGATATTGATGCACTAACAAGAACAATGAATTATGAGCCAATTGTTGCAGGTACACAGTCTAATGGTTTTGCAGGTACAAAAGCAAGTGATAATGCAGGTCAAGCTAGAAAGGAGATAGAACCTGTTAAAGATTACATTTTGCTACCATTATGGACTGCTGATCTACCATTTTCCCAAGATCCAAAGAGTTCTCATGATGATGGATCCAAACCTTCAAGTGATGATGGAAAGAAGGTTGATGAAGATCTAAGAAAAGATAGTGAATGTAAAGATCAAGAGAAGGAAGATAATGTTAACAGCACTAACAATGTTAATACTGTTAGTTCAACTATTAATGTTGCTGGCACAAATAAGGTTAATGTTGTTGGTGGAAAAACAAGCATTGAACTTCCATTTGATCCAAATATGTCTGCTTCAAAATATTATAGCATATTTGACATCTCAAGAGATGATGAAGATGATGGTACCATAACTGACATGAACAATTTGGATACAACAATCCAAGTCAGTCCTATTCCAACTATAAGAATTCATAAAGATCATCCTCTTGATCAAGTGATTAGAGATTTACAATCAGCTACACAAACAAGAAGGATGTCAAAGAATTTGGAGGAACATGGGTTTATTAGTACTATTCAACAAAGAACAAACCATAAAGACCTTCAAAACTACTTGTTTGCTTGCTTTTTATAACAGGAAGAACCCAAAAAGGTAATTCATGCATTGAAGGATCCAATCTGGATAGAGGCTATGCAGGAAGAGCTTCTACAATTCAAGTTACAAGAAGTTTGGATTTTAGTAGATTTACCAAATGTAAAAAGGGCTATAAGCTCTAAATGGGTTTTTAGGAATAAAAAGGATGAAAGGGTAATTATGATAAGAAATAAAGCAAGATTGGTTGCTCAGGGATACACACAAGAAGAAGGGATTAACTATGATGAACCCCTGTTTCAAGAATTGAAGCAATTAGGCTATTTTTAGCTTATGCTTCATTTAAAGATTTTGTGGTGTATCAAATGGATGTAAAAAGTGCTTTTCTCTATGGGAAGATTGAAGAAGAGGTGTATGTATGTCAACCACTGATGTGTCGTTATATAGGTGTTATTTATGATTATCAGGTTTTACATTTATATTTAGCCGACTAACCTAAAGACAACACTTTAACGGGTAGAGTAACAGGTCAAGATGTAGCTTCGCGGTAAGTAGGGTGTCGAAAACTAAGAGTGAGAGTTAACCTAATATTCTATCAGTATTTTATTCTATCTAGATTAGTCTAATTACTGGTTAAACCTATGCTATATATATTTACTAGAGGTAAAAGGGGGTTTTTAGCCTGAGAGACTGACACAGGTTTATGGTGACAAATATCAATTCTTATAACAACCTATAATTTTCATAAATGTAAATATCCATCTATTAAGTTAGATGATGTACAATCTATCAATTATATATGAAC